>JAULJZ010210464.1:0-18698 GCA_032270985.1 Heliamphora pulchella | reverse complement strand
TTCATTCTCTCCTATCCTCTCTCTCTCTAGCCTTCCTTCCCTCCCAAACCTCTCTCATACTCTCTCTTGCTCCTCTCTTGCCTTCTAGCTTTTGTGTTTTTTTCTCTTCGCTCTTCTTGTTATGGCGGGTCACGGGCACCTTGAGGACATTGCGGGGACCATTCGAGACTCTTCCGTTAACGAGAGCTCTATCATGGGGACTCTCGGGGGCACGACCACTAGCCATCCTGTTGGCAGGGTTACTACCACGAAGCCCACTACTACGATGGACGCTCTCGTGCTAGAGGAGGAGCGTGCCACCCGCCGTTTTACTGAAGAGGAGGCACGGGCAGTTGCCGAGGCACAGGCAACTGCAGATGCTGCTGTTGAGGCCGAGATGGTCGATTTTCTCGACCCTGATGCTGGGGAGGGCCACCTAGCCCCCTTTGATCCGCACACCTACGCCCTGGTTCTCCACCATTTGCTTCCATGTGGGATGCGGCGCTACGAGCCGCCCATGGACTCCATCGCTGTTGATGTACTTCTTCGGGAGCCAGACTAGCACATCTCTCGCCAGTGCCCATCAGTAAGTTCCCAAACTTACTTGTTTAATATCAAAGCATGTTTTTTATGATATAACAAACGTAGACGCATGTTTAGGATCCCCCATATGATATGATGATGATGATGATGATGATAATTGATGATGATTGCTGTGAGACTTGCATTGAAAATCTTAACTTAGCTATCTGTGCAATGGTGATTAAAACAGTAGGGACATTAGGTTTTGAACAAACAATAAAAGAGGCAGTTATTTTAGCAAAAATCACAAAATAAAGGGTTGAATTTTTTTATTTTTTAGGAAAAACATAAAAAAACTAAGGGATTGATTTTTTCATTTTTATTTTTGGAGCTAAACATAAAAAATCTAAGGGGAAATATATATATATTTTTTATTGGCTATGAAAACTAAGGGGAGAAAATTTTCAAAAATTTTAGAAATTTAGAGGAAATTTTCGTTGAAAATCCTAAAATCTAAGAAATTTGTTTTTAAAAAAAACATCACAAACTCTAGAAATTTAAGAGGCATTTTTCAAAAAAAATTAGAAAATCAAAACATTTTTAGAAAATTTTGGAAAAATCCATAAAATTAGGAAAAAGTTTTAGAAAATCATAGAAATTTTTGGGAAAATCTTAAAAAATTAGGAAAAATTTTAAAAAATCCTAGAAAATTAAGAAAAATTTTGGAAAATTTTAGAAATTTCTGAAAAATTTTCAAAAATTCTTAAAAAATTAAGAAAATGTTTTAGAAAAATGGGGCGAAGTTTTCAGAAATCCTAACAAATTAGGATACCATTTTCAAAATTTTAAAAACTTTAGGTAAAATTTTTAAAAATTTGGGGAGAAGTTTTAAAAAATCCTAACAAATTAGGGTAGCATTTTCAAAATTTTAGAAAATTTGGGTAAAATTTTTAAAAATTATAAAAAATTAGAAAATTTTTTAGAAAATCAAGGAAAATTAGGGCAAAAAGGGCAAAACACGAATATTTTTTTTATTTTTGATGTTTGGGAAGAACACTAACACAAAATGATAGAGGTTTGCCTGGCGCACCAGGGCTTCGGGTTCATAGTCTTCTATTAGGATGTGCAAGGTTTGCCTAGCGCACTAGGGCTTAGGGTTTCTAGTCTTCTGCTAGGACGTGCAAGCTTTGCCTGGCGTACCAGGGCTTAGGATTCCTAGTCTTCTACTAGAACGTGCTGGGTTTTCCTCGCGGACCAGGGCTTAGGGTGCCTAATTTTCTAGGGTTTGAAAGATTTTTCTGGCTCACCAGGGCTTAGGGTGCCTAGTCTTCTAGGGCTTGAAAGATTTGTCTGGCTTACCAGGGCTTAGGGTGTCTAGTCTTCTAGGGCTTGAGAGATTTTCCTGGCTCACCAAGGCTTAGGGTGCCTAATCTTTAGGGCTTAAAGGAGCCGAAGGGTTGTCACACACACACGAACCTAAGGTTTTTCTTGCTTTCAGCCATTTTCTGCATATCTCTTGTTTGATCTGTTCTTTATATATTTTTTACTTGTCTTCTTCTTGTTCAGGCTAGTCACTACATTAGAGGCTTCGGAGGTTCTGCCTTCGGGGAGGTGTTGGAGTGGTATGATATCCTCTCTGCTCCCAGCCGGGCTATCATTGATGCCTTCGTCTTTTCTCGGTTCATACCCTTATTGGGCAGGACAAGCAACGACTGAGTATGATTGACAGCTCTAGCTGATTAGTGGTGGGATACCACCAACACCTTCCATTTCACCACCTTCGAGGCTACTCTTACGCCTCTAGACTTTTCATTGATCACTGGCATCCGGGTCGGCGGTGCCCCTATTCCATTTGATCCATCCATCGTTCGGTCTATCGACGCGCTGCTGTACCTGCTCAAGGCTATTCCAGTGCAGATGGACATAGACCGAGTCCGGTATACGTGGTTCTTCGAGCGCTTCAGACACTTCCACTGCACCGATCCCTGCCACTTCGAGTGGGTCGCCCGAGGCTTTTTGATGTATATGTTCGGTACCTCCTTGTTCTCGAACAAGAAGAACACCGTTCATTTACAATACTTGGGTGCCCTCGCTCGTCTTGATCGGGTTGTTGCTTACGACTAGGGAGGAGTTGCTCTCGCCACCCTTTACGGCTTGATGCAGACCTTGACCCGGTTCTCCTAGGAGTTCAGCATAGGGGTATATTGGAGAGTCTAGGAGGTATGATTTAGTATCTGCACATTTTCATTCCTTTCTTTTATCCATTATCCATTATCCATTATTTGCTTGCTGACATATTCTTCTTTGTAGCTGTGGACTTATGAATTCCTCGAGCTTCACGTCCCGGTGAACTCTGCAACAGACCCTCTAGCTATTTCCCGAGCGGCCTGGTGGTCCCGAGGCTTAAAGGAAAAGAAGGCTGGAGGAAGGACATAGACCGTTTCCAGGTATCACTGAACCGGCTGATCCCCGACTAGGTATCATTTTACTGTTTACTGCACTACATCTTGTTCACGGCTGTTCACTGTACTGCACTGTACTGTACTGTATGCACACTGATCACTGTATTCTGTTCATCACACTGTACAGTTTACGGTTCTTTGCATTGTACTGTACTTTGAACTGTTGCAGGTCCACTGGGATGTCTGGCGAGGGGTAGAGGATCGGGTCGGCACAGGTCTAATGCGCAGTTGAGACCTCACCTCAAGGTGGATCCTGCTAGAGGGTCCATTCGGTAGGGAGTACTATCTAGGAGAGCGAGTGGTTCGCCAGTTACTCGCCCTTGATCACTTTAGGATACCGGTGGTCCCTCCAATCCGTATGCGTCGGATCGATCTCCTAGGCCGCGTCAACCTCCTTTCGGAGATGGTGGGGACTCACGCTTCGGAGCTGCTGGTACCAGAGAGGGATTATGCCTTTGGGACCGGGCCCATCTGCTGGGACGATTAGGTCCTGGCCCGATTTCTCTTGGTGGCAGGTGGAGAGGACAGGCGTCGGAGGTTGCTAAGACCGGTGCCACTGAGGCTGCTGCTGGAGCTGCTACTGGCGGGATGAGGGGCCCAGAGATTCCATGGCATCATGTCTAGTGTCATGCCCCAAACACCAAGGTCACGCGAAAGACCACCAAAACGCCGTTTGAGAAAATAAGATTTACAGTTGGAAAACCATCAACTCAAAAATATACATCATTTGGATAAAAATCTCCACAGTTCAACTCTCATAAACTGTAAACATGCAATCTCATACATGAATAAATATATCGCCTCCAAGCGTACAAACCTCACCTTCTGAAATAGGCATCACATGTAAAAGTACATGTCAAAATAGGAAAACTATAGCTAGTCTTCCGCCACCACAGGAATCTAGGTCAACTCTTTATGTTCACCTGAAAAGGTTTTACAGCAAAATTCCACACCGTGAGCCGAAAGCCCAATAGAAAACAGACAGTAAAGCTATAAAGCAGGCTATGCAATTACACCCACACAGGCTCAACCATAGGAGCCAAAAAAAAGGTTCTTCTCTAAAAAATCACAAGTTTTCATCAGACTAACACGAGTCTTAAAAAGGTTTTATCTCATAAAATCCCACATTTTCCATCTTTCAAACTATGCATATCATCCTAACAGATATCATTCCACAGTTAAGGAAAAGCTGTAAATAAACAGTAAGCTCCACTATGGCCACACAGCCGAGGAGAAAAGATCAAATGTAATCCCATGTGCCGACTCTGCCACACCGACAAAGGTAACTACTATAGACTGCTATCCATTATCCTAGTCCTGAACCACTTAAGGCCTGCTAGATAATGACAAGTTCTATACGGAGCTACAACAACAATGCCATTCACAGAGGCAACCGACTCTTTACGCATTTTCACGACCGATGGAGAAAGCATCCAAAGCTTAATTTACAGGTTTCCACGACCGAAGGTACAAAGCACCTACACTGCTTAATTTATGGGGATTAACCCGAAGGTACAAAGCACCTACGCTACGCACGTTTTTGGACTTCCACCGAGGAGCAATAGAAGCCCAACTTAACACATCTACTGTCACGGTACATCTATGAAATATATTTCAAAACCCACTGTAGCTTAACTACAAAAACCTACAAAATAGTTTATATAACACATGTATAAAAGAGATCCAATCCATCGACATGGAGATCTACAACCATTTCCAACAAAACGTTTAAAGGGTGTGACTCAACCTCGCGGGTTAGCTCCAAACCTCCAAAAAGATGTTTTTCACCATTTTCACAAAACACCTTGTTTTCAAACCTCCTTTTTCAAAACATCGGATACCACGTACCTGAAACATATATACAACCAAGAAAAGGCGTAAAAATCCACTTTTACCCAAAACCAAGGTTTACACATGAAAATCACGTTTGATGTATTTTTTACCAAGTGAAAATACATATAATTACATATATCACCCTTATACAGCAGTCTGGTCTAGAATCCTATCTCGGAGAGTCAAGAACTCCACGTCTCAAAACTGAATAGCGTTAGAACGAGAATCCGACCGGATAGATGCGAAACCCTCGATCCTGGTAGCAAGGATCCATAAAGGAACCAACCCAAAACCAAGCTCCGGGCCGTCAAAGCTAGAGAGAAGGCAGGGGAAAGGGAAAGCTTAACTCTTAAGAAAGGTTTTAATAAATATCTGCAGCCCCTGGGATATTTATAAACACGGCAAAAAGGTTTTGTCTAGTCGACCGAATCCTTGAGTTCAGTCGACCGAACTCAAATTTGTTGGTCCAGTCGACTGGACCAAGCCCTCATGTCGACCGAACTACTGGGCAGTGTGTTTTTCGACGTAAAATTGAGTTTTTAGTCCAAACACAAGCCAAACAAGCCTCTATCAAATCCCAAAAAGTGTATAACACAATTATACATGCAGTTCTACAACTTTAAAGCATAAATCATGCAACGAGGCTATTCATATACTGAAAGAAACACGTCATGTATATAAAAACAACTCAAAATGCAAAGGTTCAGGATCTCACAACTCTCTCCCCTTAAGGAATTTTGCCCTCGAAATTCGCAACAATGTCACGAGGTAAACAGGTCTGGGTATCTAGCACGCATCCCAGACTCGAGCTCCCATGTCGCTTCTTCAACCCCGCGATGAAGCCATAGGCCTTGACATAAGCAATCGTTCTCCCCCGCAACACCTGCTCCTTTGTATGAGGAATCCTTACTGGACACTCCTTATAAGTGGCATCTGTAGACACCCCAATTTGATCCCGCCTAATTCTAGGCGAATCCGATGATGAAAACAGATGGAATAGTGTCTCAGTACGATCCTCGAAAAGTGATCCAAGCTCGGTATTTGAACCCGAAACCTTTGAACCAAATAAAATTTTATCGAACTATTGAAATTTGCTGCCCAAGTAAGACGACCGCCAACTTGCATTGTGGTGACCGCCATAGAACTTTGTAGAAACCCTAGCAAAAAATGGCGACCGCCACCTTTCATCATGGCGACTGCCAACTTCCCTTGTGGCGACCGCCATAGAACTTTGTGGAACCTTTCAAAAACATGGCGACCGCCAACTTTTATCATGGCGACCGCCAACTCCAAATGGGCTGACGTGTCCCAAAACATGGCAACATCTCATTGGTTGAAGAATTCTGTAAATACCGTACCCCAGCGTACGTTTTCAGTACTAATTTTGAGTGAGAGAGACTCTGTCGACATATCGAGCAATCCCGAGCCCCGACGTCGAAACCCTGCCGAACCTACGATCGACGTTGAAGTCTTGCTTGGATCCTTACTCGAGGATTGGATCGTTGAAGCCCATTCCCGACTTGAGGATTCTCTGGCAATTTAGGTACCTCGTTTGGATCCCCGATCTTTCTAAACTCCACTTTCTCTCTCTTGGAGTGATCGGGTTAATTTTCAATTTCAATTCACATTTCCTTTCCTTTTACATAGTCAGTTTTATTTGTTCCATGTAATTTGATTATTCTCTTTAATTGTTTAGTTAACTAATTTTCTCAGGTTCACACTTAGCGCACATGTTCTTTTCTTTTTTTTCGTTAAATCATTAAAATAGTGCTAATATACTTTGACAATTGCAACTAATTAATGTTGCTAATTGTTATAATGATACACTTACATTTATGTAAACGTAGTAATCAATACTACATTTCACATTTAAATTAAATAGTTATTTTTTTTAATTTCTTTTGCTTTGCTTGTATTAGTTTAATTTTCCTTACTAGCCCTTATTTTCATTTTCTTTTCTTTTCTAGTAATATTAATTTGATGTCATCTTTCTTTTAAGCATTAGTTTAATGTTCCTTTTTAGCATTTATATATATATATTTTTAGTATAGCTTACTTTTTCTTTCTTTCAATATAGTTTTAATTTTCTTTTTAATGTTCTATGTTATCTTCTCTTTATTTTAATGTTCCTTTATTAATCTTTATTTTCCATTTTTTTCAATGGTAGTGTAATTTTACTTTTCAGCATTTTATTTTTTTTCTTTTCTTTTCCCTATAATGTAGCTTTGATTTTTTTTATGCACCATTTGCTTTCTTTTCTTTTTTTTTTTCCTTATCATATTAGTTTAGCACTCCTTTACTAACATTTATTTTCCATTTCCTTTTCTTTCTCTTTTATATTAGCATAATTTCTTTCTTTAACACTTTCTTTTCATTACTAGCTTTAAATTCTCTTATAATGTCTTTTTTTTTCTTTCTTTTAATCTTCTCTTTACTAACTTTAGCATTTCTTTTCTTTGATGTTAGTATCTATTTTTCTTTTAAAAACTTCATTTAAAGCTTTATTTTCTTCTCATAACATTTTATATCATCTCATCTTTCTTTCTCTAAACCCAAAAATCATAAAAAGTCATTTAGGTTAGTTTTCACCTTTAAATATAATTTTCTTAAAATGAGAATAGTTAGGTGAATTGTTAAGTTTTCTTTTGATGAATAAACATTTCCTAACATTTTCATTATAGCATGTTTTTCTTTCATAAACTTTTCTTTTTTTTTATATATTATTTTCTTTTTCTTTAAACCTTTATTTTCTCTTTTTCATGTAGCCCTTATTTTCTTTTGTTGGTAAGTTTTCTTTTAATATAGAATTTTTACACATTTTTACATTTAGTATTAAATGCTTATCTAATAAATGTTATGCATATTTTGGTTATTTTTTTTAGATGCATATTTAGAGTCGTTTAGTTTATAGCATCTTTAGTCTATTGAACCATGCTAGTTTAGTTTATTCTTGCGAAATTACATACGAGTGTGTTTCATGTATCATTTAGTTAGAAATTGCACGCTATGGGATTTAGAATTTTTTTCCCCTTTATTTGTTTTGATTTGGAGTGCTATGTACATATCTTATGTATTTTCTATATTTAATTTTGGATGTTTTTTCTTTGCCTCCATTTTCTTTAGTTCCATGCATTTGAGAAATTCTACTAAAGAATCAATGATGATTAGTAGAGGCCAACCTTACGGCTGGGAGAACGGGGTGCCTAACAACTTCCCCGATTCGTACCTTAACTCCCGAACTCTCTTTCTCTGGTTAACGTTTTAAAATATCAGTAGCTAATTTTGTTTTTTTTAGTTTTTCTCGAAAACTAAGTGGCGACTCTATTTTCAATAAAAAGAGGTTTTCAAAGCAAGACTCAGAGCAGAATAAAAGGTAGGAAAATGCAAAAAAAAAGAACACGCGAGGTACTTACAACGGCTACTGGCGTAAAAGCAATGCCGACCACCCACATCGAGGCATCCATCTGCCGAACCATCACTCTTAGGCCGGTGACTATCAGCATCGTCCGGTCCACCGACGCCTGATTAAACTACAGAAGGAAAGAGAAGAAGTCATCCAGACAAATGAAGCAGAAAATGAAAGAAAGGAGTAAGGATAAGGAAATACCTGGCCAATCTCTGCTCTGAACTCAAAAATTGGCGGGACTAGAACAGGAAGGGAGAAAGGGAAGCCATAGGCCACAGTTTGGATCTCCCAGGAGATCTCCGGACCTATCACTCCTTCAACTCCGGGCAGCTCTAGCTCCAGCAGCTCCCACTCCAACATCAGCACCGGCATCAGCAACCTATGGTGCCTGTCCCCTCCTCCTACCACCAGGGCTAGTTGGGCCGGGACCTGAGGGACCCATCAGGTGCGCCTGGGCCCAGGCTGTGTAGTCCCCCTCCCCCACTAGTAGCTCTGAAGCTGGGGTCCCTACCGTCTCCAGCAGCAAGTCCACGGGGCCCAGATGATCAGTCCGGCACATACGGACTAGAGGGACAACTGGGATCCGGGCTAAGAGACTGGTGAACCACTCGCTCTCCTAGATAGTACTCCTGTCTAAATAGACCCTCTAGTAAGATCCACCTAGAAGTGATGTCTCGGCTACTCATCAAGTCTGCGCCAGCCCGATCCTCAACTCTCTTCCAGACGCCCCAGTGAACCTGTAAAGTACAGTGAACAGAACAATATACAGTAATCACAGTACAGTATCAGTAAACGAAATACAGTAATCAGTATGGTACGGTCCAGTGAACAGTACGGTACAGAGGGTAATGAACAGTAAGTAGGGATACCTAGTCGGGACTCAGCCGGTCCAACGAGACCCAAAACCGGTTAATGTCCTTCCCTCTGGCCTTCTTCCCCTTTAGCCCTCGGGACCACCGGGCTGCACGAGAAATTACCAGGGGGTCTGCCGCAGAGTTCGTCGGGACGTGAAGTCCGAGGAACTCATAGGTCCACAACTGCAAAGAAGAAGATCTCAGCCAGCAGAAATAATAGATAACATAAATAGATGAAGAACTGCAAAAACTGAATCGTACCTCACAAACCCTCCAATATCACCCAATGTTGAGCTCTTGAGGGAACCGGGTCAGCGTCCTCATAAAATTGTAGAGAGTAGCTAGAGCAGCGCCGCCCTAATCATACGAAGCGTCCCGATCAAGATGAGCCAGGCCGCCCAAGTAATGTAAGTGAACGGTATTCTCCTTGTTCGAAAACAAGGAGCTACCAAACATATACATCAAGAAGCCTCGGGCGACCCACTCGTAGTGGCAAGGCTCGGTGCACTAGAAGTGTTGAAAGCGGTCAAAGCACCAAGTGTATTTGACTCGATCCCGGTCCATCTGCACAGGGACAGTCCCGAGAAAGTACAGCAGTGCGTCGGACGACTAAGCTACGGATGGATCAAATGGAATACGGGCACCACCCACTCGGATGCCCGTGATGAGTGCAAAGTCCAGAGGCGTAAGGGTGGCCTCAAAGGTGGTGAAATGGAAAGTGTTGGTGGTATCCCACCACCGCTCGGCAAGTGCTATCAGTCATACTCGATCATTTCTCGTCCTACCCAACAGGGGTATGAAGTGAGCAAAGTCAGAGGCATCAATGTAAGCACGGCTAGGAGCAGGGAGGGCATCGTACCACTCCAACACCTCCCCGGAGGCAGAACCTCCGAAGCCTCGGACGTAGTGACCAGCCATGAAAGGGAAGACAGACAAAAAATACATAAAGAACAGATCGAGCAAGCAAAGTGCAGGGTAACAACTGAAAACAAAACCTAGGTTTCTTCGATCCTTTCAAAACCTTAGAAAACTAGGCGCCCTAACCCTAAGTTCGTGATTTTTGCACATCCTAGTAACCCTAAGTCCTGGTGCACCAGACAAATCTCTATCATTTTATGCTAATGTTTTTCCCAAGTCTATAAAAAAAAACCTCCATTTCCTTTGACATTTGTGTTTTGCCCTTAGGATTAATTTTCTAGGAATCGTTGAAAATTGGCCCCAATCATAACAAAAAAAAAATAACAAAAAAAAAATAAATAAAAAATAAAAAATAAAATAAAATAAAATCTTCCTTAAAATCTCTGAGATCTTTATCTTTTTCTTAAGTTTTTTTCGCAAAATTTTTATGATTTTCTAAGATTTTTCACAAAATTTTTAGGATAATTTTTAGGATTTTCTAACATTTTCTTAAAATTTTCCTCAAAATTTTTAGATTTTTCTAAACATCTTCTTAAAATTCCTCCTTAATTTTAGGATTTTCTAAAAGGTTTTCCAAATTCCCTAGGACTTTCTAAAAATTTCCCTAAGTTTTCTAAAATTTTTGTTAAAATCTCCCGGAATTTCTCTTGATTCTCTAAAAATATTTTTTCTAAATTTTCTAGAATTTTTAGAAAATTTCCTGAAGTTCTGAAATATCCCTTAAACTTCTAGGATTTTTGATAAAAATTACCCCTCTAATTTCATGCTAATATATATATATATACAACTGAAAGAAAATAATAAAAATGAAATAAAATAAAAAATAAATATTTACCCCAAATTTTAAGATTTTTAACAAAGTTGCCCCATTTGTTTTCATGCTCCAGAAGTAAAGACAAAATTCCCCACCTAATTTTGTGTTTTTTCTTAAAATAACAATAAAAACTCAAGCATTTTATTTTGTGTTTGTCACTAAAATAATCACCCATTTTGTTGGTTGTTTAAAAATCCTTGTGTCCCTACTGTTTTAATCTCCATTGCATAGGTTCCTAAATTAAGATCAAATCCCAATTATCATCATCAACAATCATCATCATCCATCAAACACATCAGAATATATCATCAATACCATCATTGTCATTCATCATATCATCATATGGGGGAATCCTAGGCATACGTTTACGTTTGAGATATTTCATGCTTTGGTATTGAAACAATAGGGATCGGATACTTACCGATGGGCGTCGACGAGATATATGATAGTCAGGCTCCCGCAGAAGAAGGTCGACAGCAGTAACATCATCTGGAGGCTCGTAGCGTCTCATCCCGCGTGGAACTATGCGATGAGATAGAGGAGCATACGTATGAGGGTCAAAGGGTGCTGGATGGCCCTCTCCAACGTCGAAGTCCAAGAAAGCAGCCATCGCGGCCTCTACTGCAGCATCAGTAGCCGCCTGCATCTCAGCAGCTGCTCGCGCCTCCTCCTCAGCAGCACGGTGGGAGGCACACTCTGCCTTAAGAACAAGGGCATCCATCGCAGCAGTGGGCTGCGTGAAAGTGCCCCCGCTAGTAGGAGGGACAGTCCCCATGGAGGAGCACCCAGTAGCAAATGGGCCCCGTCGTGCCCCAAGGTCATCGTCACCCTGACCCTAACCCGCCAAAAAGAGAAAAGGGATCACAAACTGAAGGGTGAACATCGTGTGACAAAGTAAGGTCCTCACATGGAAAAGAAAAGGCTAAAAACCAAGGAAAACCAAAGAGGTTTGAGAAAGAAGCGAGAGAGAACGAGACACTAGAGAGAGAATGAAAAGTGAACAAATGAAGCCACCCCGCGCGCCTTAAAGGGCCTGTGCGCGTCTCAAGTTGGCGGTCGCCACTTCTAGAGTGAGCGACCGCCAAGTTTCTCAAAAGACACACGGCGACCGCCATATTTGAGGGATTTTTACCCGGCAGCCGCCATGTTAGAGGGGTTTCGTCCTGGCGACCGCCAGGTTGTCAAGGGTCACATCGTATCAATTCGTCATTATGACGTTTTAGGGTTTTTAGGGGCTGTTTGGTCATTCTTAATGAGTGTTTTGTTATCGCTATTATGCATTTATTTTATTGTTTTCTTTAGCAAAAATAATTTTTAGAAAACATAATTTTTTTTATTGTGTACATGTTTTGTTTCTAAAAATGACTTTTAGAGCTTTTCAAAATTAATTTTGCAATCTCAGAAGTTTCTTAAAAATATTTCGAAAAATTTTTGTGTGTTTTAAACCCTTATCTCTTCGAGGTCCACTCCGATAAATTTAATTTTAAGCCATAAATTTGACTTTTAATCTCATACCTCATCCCAAATTTTTAGATCTTAACTCGACCTATTAATTTATGGTTATCCTTCCCAATAAATTAAATTTTAAGCCATAACTTGGCTTTCAATTATTTTTATCCTCTGCCTCATTCTGAATTTTTAAGTCTTAACTCGACCTCTAAATTTGCAATCTTTCTTCTCGATAAATCTAAATTTTCAGCCATAACTTGACTTCTGAGTATTTCAAATCCGATAAACCTAATTCTAAGCCTCGCACTCTTAAATCTTGACTTAACCAATCAATTTGACGCCTGACTCATCAGTCCTTCTCTTGACCATAAACTGACTCGTCGGTACTCCTCACGACCCTAAACTGACTCATCGGTCCTCTTCATGACCATAAACTGACTCATTGGTCCTCCTCATGACCCTAAACTGACTCGTTGGTCTTCCTCATGACCCTAAACTAACTCGTCGGTCCTCCTCATGAGACGAGTCCTTCTCATAACCATAAACTGACTCGTCGGTCCTTCTCATGACCCTAAACTGACTCGTCAGTGCTCCTCACGACTTTAAACTGACTCGTCGGTCCTCCTCATAACCTAAAACTGACTTATTGGTCCTTCCACGACCTAAAACTGAATGATCTTTTTCCCGATCTGTGTTATGACAATAGAACATTCTTGCATTATATTTGCATTGCAATGTAAATGTCTGCATCATGTTAGTATTTATTCATGATAGCATCCACATCATGTTTCTTATCATTTCATCTTTGCATTTTGCCCCATGAACTACGTTTTGGTCTGATCCCTAGCAAAAGGAGTTTGTAGGCAACTCGATAAAATTCGAGTACGACCAACATCATATGCATGCTTGTGTGCTTGTGGCATAAGATTGACGGCTCGGTCAAATGGTTGTTGTCTCTGGGTCTTTGATATAACCCGCTTCATACGTTGGTATGCAAGTTATATCAAAGAGGGGCAACTGTAGACACCCCAATTTGACGCCGCCTAATCTTAGGCAAATTCGATGATGAAAACAGATGGAATAGTGCCGCAGTACGATCCTCGAAAAGAGATCCAAGCTCGGTATTTGAACTTGAAACCTTCGAACCAAATAAAATTTTGTTGAACCATCGAAACTTGCTGCCCAAGTAAGACGACTGCCAACTTGCATTGTGGCGACCGCCATAGAACTTTGTAGAAACCCTAACGAAAAATGGCGACCGCCAACTTCCATTGTGGCTACCATCATAGAACTTTGTGGAACCTTTCGAAAACATGGCGACCGCCAACTTTCATCATGGCGACTGCCAACTCCAAATGGGCTGACGTGTCCCAAAACGTGGTAACATCTCATTGGTTGAAGAATTCTGTAAATACCGTACCCCAGCGTACATTTTCAGTATGAATTTTGATTGAGAGAGACTCTGCAGGCATATCGAGCAATCCCGAGCCCCGATGCCAAAATCCTGCCGAACCTACGACCGACGTTGAAGTCTTGCTTGAACCCCTACCTGAGGATTAGATCATTGAAGCACATTCCCGACTTGAGGATTCTCTGGCAATTTAGGTACATCGTTTGGATCCCCGATCTTTCTAAACTCCACTTTCTCTCTCTTAGAGTGATCGGGTTAATTTTCAATTTCAATTCACATTTCCTTTCCATTTACATAGTCAGTCTTATTTGTTCCATGAAATTTGATTGTTCTCTTTAATTGTTTAGTTAACTAATTTTCTCACGTTCACACTTAGCACACTTGTTCTTTTCTTTCTTTCGTTAAATCATTAAAATAGTGCTAACATACTTTGACAATTACAACTAATTAATGTTGCTAATTGTTATAATGATGCACTTACATTTATGTGAACGTAGTAATCAATAATACATTTCACATTTCACATTTAAATTAAATAGTTATTTTTTTAATTTCTTTTGCTTTGCTAGTATTAGTTTAATTTTACTTACTAGCTCTTATTTTCATTTCCTTTTCTTTTCTAGTAACATTAATTTGATGTTCTCTTTCTTTTATGCATTAGTTTAATATTCCTTTTTAGCATTTATATTTCTTTTTTTTAGTATAGCTTACTTTTTCTTTCTTTCAATATAATTTTAATTTTCTTTTTATTGTTCTATGTTATCTTATCTTTATTTTAATGTTCCTTCATTAATCTTTATTTTCCATTTTCTTCAATAGTAGTGTAATTTTTCTTTTTAGCATTTTATTTCTTTTTCTTTTCTTTTCCCTGTAATGTAGCTTTGATTTTTTTTACGCACCATTTTCTTTCTTTTCATTTTCTTTTCTTATAATATTAGTTTAGTGCTCCTTTACTAACATTTATTTTCCATTTCCTTTTCCTTCTCTTTTATATTAGCATAATTTCTTCCTTTAACACTTTCTTTTCATTACTAGCTTTAAATTCTCTTATAATGTCCTATTTTCTTTTTTTTTTTTCTTTCTTTTAATCTTCTCTTTACTAACTTTAGCATTTCTTTTCTTTGATATTAGTATTTATTTTTCTTTTAAAAACTTCATTTAAAACTTTATTTTCTTCTCATAACATTTTATCTCATCTCATATTTCTTTCTCTAAACCCAAAAATCATAAAAAGTCATTTAGGTTAGTTTTCACTTTTAAATATAATTTTCTATCTCATCTTTCTTTCTCTAAACCCAAAAATCATAAAAAGTCATTTAGGTTAGTTTTCACTTTTAAATATAATTTTCTTAAAATGAGAATAGTTATGTGAATAGTTAAGTTTTCTTTTAATAAATGAACATTTCTTAACCTTTTCATTATGGCATGCTTTTCTTTCATAAACTTTTTTTTTTATTATTATTTTCTTTTTCTTTAAACCTTTAATTTCTCTTTTTTATGTAGTCCTTATTTTCTTTTGTAGGTAAGTTTTCTTTTAATATAGAATTTTTATGCATTTTTACATTTCGTATTAAATGCTTATCTAATAAATGTTATGCATATTTTGGTTATTTTTTTAGATGCATATTTAGAGTCATTTAATTTATAGCATCTTTAGTCTATTGAACCATGCTAGTTTACTTTATTCTTGTGAAATTGCATACAGGTGTGTTCCATGTATCCTTTGCTTAGAAATTGCACACTATAGGATTTAGAATTTTCCCGCCTTTATTTGTTTTGATTTGGAGTGCTATGTACATATCTTATATATTTTTCATATTTAATTTTGGATGTTCTCTCTTTGCCTCTATTTTCTTTAGTTCCATCCATTTGAGAAATTTTATTAAATAACCAATGATGATTAGTAGAGGCCAATCTTACGGTTGGGCGAATGGGGTGCCTAACACCTTTTCCGAATCGTACTTTAGCCCCCGAACCCTCTTTCTCTGGTTAACGTTTTAAAAGATCAGTAGCCAACTTTGTTTTTCTTAGTTTTTCTTAAAAACTAAGTGGCGACTCTATTTTCAATAAAAAGGGGTTTTCAAAATTCAGTTTTCAAGGTGTTAAAATATTTTTCAAAACATCTTTTAAATTTTCTTATTTGTGACCCCCAAATTCCAACGCCACAGCATCCTCATCAATCCATAGCTCAACCCAATCTAGCACATGTGAAGGATCAGGCTCGTACTTTCGAAGCATAGAAACGTGGAACACGTTGTGCACAGATGCTAACTGAGGTGGCAAAGCCAAACGCTATGCGACCTCTCCAACTCTATTGCGGTTCTCAAATGGTCTAATGAAGCGCGGTGATAGCTTCCCACTACGACCAAACCTCATCAAACCTTTGCGTGGCAAGACCTTCAGAAACACATGATCCCCCACTGTAAACTCCAAAGGTCGCCTCCTCTGATCTGCATAACTCTTCTGGCGGCTCTGCGCTGTCATAAGGCGTTGACGAATCACGAAAACCTTCTTTGTCGTCTCCCGTACTATGTCCGGTCCCAAGACTGTGGTCTCTCCCACATCTGTCGAACACACGGGTGATCTACATGGTCTACCATACAAAGCCTCATACGGTGCCATCCCAATACTGGATTGATAGCTGTTGTTGCATGCAAACTCTGCCAGTGGTACATGATCCTCCTAAGAACCTCTGAAGTCAAGAACACAAGCCCTCAGCATTTCCTCCAAAATCTATATGGTTTTCTCTGACTGACCATCCGTCTGGAGGTGAAAAGCAGTACTGAACATCAAGTTCATCCCCAAAGCCTCCTGAAGACTATGCCAAAAGCGCAATGTGAAGTGCGGGTCTCAACCAGAAATAATAGATACTGGTACTCCATGCAATCTGACTATTTCTCTAACATACAAGCTACTCAGTCGTTCCACTGAATCCTTCACTCGGATGGGGAGAAAGTGTGCAGACTTCTTTAACCTATCAACCACAACCCACACGGCGTCGCGTCCCCTAGGTGATCGAGGAAGTCTTGACACAAAGTCCATCGTGACGTTCTCTCACTTTCACTCTGATATAGGCAACGACTGTAGTATTCCTGCCTGTCTCTGGTGTCCCGCATTCACCTTCTGACAGGTAAGGCACCGAGAAACAAACTGGATCATGTCTCTCTTCATTCCCGTCCAATAGAACTGACAACATAGGTCATGATACATCTTCTTGCCTCCAGGATGCACTGCAAGGCGAGAATGAAGACACTCACGTAGTAGATTAGCTCGGCATGACTCTGGCACAAACAACCTCCTAGCCAACCTCAGACTCTTATCTAAACCCACAATCCAGCCCGCTGTATCCTCTCCACTAGCAACACGATCTCATATCATCTGAGCCTCTTGGTCCGTCTGCTGGACCTCTAGTACACGTGCTATCAACGCTGGTCGAGTAACTACTAAAAATAGGGTGGCACCCGTCACTGTCTCCCCGAGACACAAATCAAACTCTCCAACCTCTTCAAGCATGTCCCACTCACGTATAGCCACAGAAGCTAATGACCCGTGAGATCTCCTACTGAGTGCGTCTGCCACAACATTGGCCTTTCCTGGATGGTACTACAAGTCAAAATCATAATCCTCCAGCAACTCCATCCATCGTCGTTGGTGCAAGTTCAGGTCCTTCTGCGAAAATAAGTATTTCATGCTCTTGTGATAGGAGAAAACCTCGAAATGATCACCATAAAGATAGTGACGCCATGTCGTCAAGGCAAAGACCACTACTACCAACTCCAGATCGTGTGTAGGGTAGTTTTTCTCGTGCGTCTTCAACTGCCGAGAATCGTAGGCCACAACCTTACCTTCCTACATCAGAGCACATCCAAGACCGTCATGTGATGCATCGCAATACACTGTATACCCCAAGCCTCGCTCTGGAATGATCAACACTGGCGCGCTAGTCAACCTCATCTTCAACTCCTGGAATGCTGACTCACAGGACTCACTCCAAACAAACACAACTCCCTTCTGCATTAGATGTGTCATTGGTGCAGCAAGTCTCGCAAAGTCCTTCACGAATTGTCGGTAGTAGCCTGCCAAGCCTAGAAAGCTGTGAATCTCAAAGATACTCTTCGGTCGCTCCCAACCTGTCACAGCATTAGTCTTCGATGAATCCACAGCTACTTCGTCTGTCGACAATACGTGTCCATGAAACCTCACCTCAGACATCCAGAACTCGCACTTCTCGAACTTTGCACACAAGCGATGCTCTTTCAAAGTCTGTAGCACGATCCGCAATTGATCCTCGTGTGCCTCCCTAGTGGGTGAATATATCAGAATATCATCCACAAATACTACCACATAACTGTCTAGATAAGGACGGAAGATCCGGTTCATCAAACTCATGAACGTAGCGGGAGCATTCATTAGACCGAACGGCATAACCAAAAACTCGTAGTGACCATAGCCAGTTCGGAAGGTGGTCTTCACTATGTCCTCGTCCCTAATCCTCAACTGGTGGTATCCTGATCTCAAGTCAATCTTTGGGAAGCAACTCGAACCCTTCAACTAATCAAACAAATCATCTATCCTCGGCATCGGATACTTGTTCTTCACTGTCACCTGATTTAGCTTCCGGTAGTCGATACACAATTGTAAGGATCCATCCTTCTTCTTAGCAAAAAGAGCAGGAGCTCCCCACGGTGAAGTACTCGGGCGTATAAACCCTTTGTCTAGCAACTCCTGAAGCTGTACCTTGAGTTCACGTAATTCAGCAGGTGCAAAATGATAGGACAGTATAGATATGGGAGCAGCTTTGGGAACTAGATCAATAGAGAACTCTACCTCTCGGCTCGGCGACAACTCGAATAGATCGTCAGGAAAGACATCTAGATAGTTGCAAACCACCGGAGGTAACTCTCATCGACTCCTAACTACCTCATCCAACATAAGTGCTAAAAAGAGGAAACCCAGGTTGCCCTGGTTTCAAACAGCGCTGGGCGAAAACATCAAACCCTCATCCCAGTCACCCAAAAACAAAAGCAATCTCCTGTCGGTGTACAAATCG
>JAULJZ010210454.1:0-14507 GCA_032270985.1 Heliamphora pulchella | reverse complement strand
TGGAGAGTTTGGGCTAAAATCATGAATTGGTGGGGAGTACGTTGAGTGTGTCCAAAGTCATACAAGGACTTGCCGGGCTGGTGGGGTGGTCTTAACGTTAACAAATGGCAAAGAAGGATTTGGAATGGAAATCATGTTGCATTGCTTTGGTCAATATGGATTGCAAGGAACAAAGTTGTATTCGAGAACAAAGGCTTTGATGTTGATGAGGTGTCCTCTCTAATTAAAATAGGAGCAGCCATCTGGATTCCGGCAGGTGGGAGAAACAAATGGGAATTCAGCGTGGATGATATGGTCCGAAATATGGAGGCTGTTAAGGGTCTGAAGAGAGGCAAAAGGCGTACTACAGTTGTTTCCTAGCAGTTGTGTCAAAGGCATGCTGTGGTGGTAGGTTTCTGGTTGGGTGCACAAATGCAGAGGGTGATAGCAGTATTGCTTAGGAATGCTTTGGGGTTTGCTGTTGATGTCTGAACAGGGGGGTTATTGTTATGCACTGCTGCTGGGATCTCTTGCTGCTTCTCCTTTGTTCTTAAGCTTTACTGTCACATGCATCAGTTGATCTAGCATACAAGTCTGTGGGTGTTTGCTCTGGTACTTATGATCGAGTTGCAGCTTGAAGAAGTCCTTATAGACTGTGACCCCAATTGCTGATACGTTGTAGGCTTAGGGTCCAGTGTTTTTTTGCTGCTTAGGTGTTCATCCTTCTGATTTTTCTTCTTTTGGCTTACCTTTTGGTTGCTCCCTTGCCAACCATTGGTGCTATCTTGTTCATCTTTGGTTGATTGTCACATCTTTGTTTGGGATTTTCCTCTTAGATGCCCTTCAACCTTTCCCTCTTACATCTATAATACATTCTCTCTTGCCGTTCAAAAAAAGAAAGAACATGCTGCACTTGGAAATGTTGTTTTATACTTTTTTACCATGACTTGGATTAAAGATCTTGTTTGAAGCCTTTTTTATGTTGCCTTACATCTCCATTTGGGAGCTTCAAAGAAGATGGATTCTTGGTTTACTGTTTGTTCTTTAATCTTCATAAGGAAAAGAGAGGAGAGAGAGAGAGAGTGAATTTAATAAAGAAAACAAAAGATCAGCAAAATGAGCATTTCTCTACAATCCATGTTTATTTTGTCGGGAGCATGAGAAATAAGATTTTCAATAGTAATGTTATCTTTAGAGATTGAAGGATTGAGATAATACTTAGGAGACAAATATCCAAACAATCCTACCTCTGTCTACAAGTCTATAAATTGTGGTTGGATTCATGTATTCAACTGAGTTGTGAAAAAAAAATGTCAGTAACTTCCTCAGGTGAACTCAGGCAAATATGGTTGAACCACATAAATCATGTTTGTCCTCTATCTATATTGTTCTTCATTTCACTATTTATTTTAATTTATTTTTTATATTTTAACAAGATGTAACAATGGCCATTGTACAGGGGCTTGACTTATTGACCCCAAAAATGGATCACGCCTCAAGGAGTTCAGTGCAGCTTCTGTTTTCCACGATCCTCTCGTATAGTTGAGGTATGCTATGAAGGAGACTTGAAATGTGATTAAGATCTATGGATAAGAGGCTCCTTGTCAAGATCAAGGCAGATGTTCTTTGTTTATGTTTTAAATGCTAAGTACATTTCAACAGTATCGACTATCGAGTTTATTTATCTATGTGTGAAGTGCATATTCAACTACCCATGCTTTCAACCCTATGTGGTGGTCCTACACTGCTGCCATGCGTCCACTTTTGCAATATATCCTGGTAACTAGAATATTTGACTAGGGCTTGGTAAACGTTTCATGGAATTAGGGTAAAAAACTCCATCAAAGTGGGGGATAAAACGGCTTCAAATGACTTCCATTTTTATCACGAATCAACTTTAACTTGCCAGTTAACAAAAATGAAATTAACCTAAGTAGCATAAACACGGACACGTAACACAACACGGATCCGACATGGACATGCCAACATGTCAACAAAAAAAGCGAGACACGACTAGGGCACGTTTATATTTTTATATATTTATTATGTGTCAAATATATAAATATTTTTATTCAAATGTAATAAAAAATATGCAACATGTCATTAATCAAATTTAAAAGTCGTATATTTCATCTTATAAATATTTCAAAATATATTTAGTATGCGTAAGTTTTGTTTTAAAAAATGCAAAAAAATTTACTATGAAGGGTTTTATCACATAAGTCGTATTCAGAGGATTCCTAAACTGTTGTCGAAGTATTTAAAAACATATTGTGCATAAGTTATATAAGAAAAATGCAAAACGCTTTTACTATAAAGAGTTTAATCACATAAGACGTGTTGAAGGGTTCATCAAGTGTCAACAATTGTCCGCGAAGTGTCAAGAAAGTATCGGATATTATAAATTTAACTTTTAAATTAAGATGCATTAAAGAAGTGTCGGACACGCTATCTAAAGAGTGTTGACACCAGACATGAGTGTCCAACATGACACCCCTCCTTCGTAGAAGTGTCCATACTTCTTCGAGTTAGGCGGTATGCTATGCTATCGGCCTCAATTTCACTTAGTTTGCAAAGCTCCATAGCAATTTAGTATAATTATTGCATTGGCATTATAAAAGTTAATACAAATAGGGAGTCTAACGAGCCAAGTCACTCTCTCTCTCTCTCTCTCTCTCTCTCACGCGCGCGCGCGCACACAACCCTCTAAAAAAGGAACACTTGCACACTTAGAGAGGGTACTAATCGAAGAGTTCTCTAGAATAAATCCACTTTAGAACAACCACCCTACCAAGTATCAGAGAAATTTCAGGTTCCTTGTAGAAAAGCAATTGTTTTGAAGTTCAACCACAAGTCAAAGGTTCTCTCAGGAAGCTAGTCCATTACAATCCCAGCTGCTACGGCAGTCTCTAAGGGCACTTCAAGTCAGTAGCACTAAATCTCCGACAATTAGTAAAGGGGAATACACAAAACAAGGCTCTCTTGGTACGTGTTAAGAGCCGAGAAGCTCAATTGCACAAGTGTAACACTCGTGCAGGATAATGGAAAGTGCATAAGTTGAGTAAGTTACCCTTGTGGGAACCTTGTCCAGTGTGCACCTAATGTGTTCATAAGATAAAAGAGTATCTTCACAATTAAAATTCTACAGTATTGTTTCCTCCCTATGTGTCCTCCCTATGGGCTATGATCAAGAAAGATGCAACAAAATCAACACGTGATGATATAGTCTTCACTTTGGTTTCACTATTTAAAAGGATCACCATGAAATAGATTCATGAATACATCTGTGTCACAAAACTAACCAAGCAAGTTTACCTCTTCATCAGGGCCTGGAAAACCACTGCGGTTAAAATTTTGACGCCAGCCTCTTTCATACAGGAATGAAACAAGTGGACTCCTAATGAAAGTGAAAGGATCAAAAGTTAGCCACGAACATATCCCATCTCAATTATATCTTGTAGATCTATTTTCAATACATTATAACTGATGATATAAAGCAATCAAGAAACTCTGTTACTTCCTCTAGAAAGATAAGATTCAGACTACAAGGTTATTTGCTAAAATGGAGACTACTTTACATCACTTTCAAGAGTTATGTGATCAATAACAAGCAAAATAACAAGGTAGCTTAAAAAAGAAATGAGTAAGATGAGAATGTCAAGCCTATTCATAAAGAATGTAGCCAACCAAAGTAAAAAATAAGCTCTCTCTCTCTACTGTTGAAGGAACCAATAATTGGACCCTAAAGACAAAAGGAAACAACTGAAAAGGACAAAATGAACAAAACAAAAGAAAAACATAATCGCACTGAGTGCACAAGACTCCCCCTTTGTGCATGGTTTAAGAATTATCCCCCCATATTTAATTTTTGTTTTTTGTAAGGCTGTAAAAGAGCCAAGTTGATCCAAGTTGTGGACTGCTGAAGCTCGGTTTGAAAAACTCAACCAGCAAAACGTGTTCTAGCTTAGCTTGTTCACATTCAAGCAATCTCAAACAAGCTAAACATTAGTAGCTTGATTTTTTCCATAAAGTATAATCTTACCAAGTCAAGTTCAAGCTAAGTTCAAGAAATTAACCAACTTCAAAATACATTGAAGCTTGACTAGTTTACATAACAACTAACAAGCCAATCTCAAAGGAGTTTTTAGTAACTTGAACACAAGTAGAACTTGAGCAGCTTGGTTCATTTTACAGTCCTTTTTTTTTTAATTTTTTGTGGATAAGCTGAAAGGGTAGCTTGACCTAGCAGTAAACCTTACCATTAAAATCCCTTGTGGAACAGGTTAGAGATACAAAAACAATCTCTCAAAAAATGGAGGTAAGTAAGGCAACTTATATCGTTTCCTCCTCAGACATCGTTTCCTCCTCAGACCCCACTCTAGCAAGAGGCTCATGCACCGAGTCATCCTTTTTTATGTGGATAGGTTAATTTCTCTAGCCCAACCATTAATAGAAGCACTGCGCATAAGTAGCTATTATCTGGGAAGAGAATATGCAAGTTTACAATCAATAGAGAACAGTGGTGGACCTAATTCAAAATGCTATAAACAGCATATTATATATCCCTCTCAATCTTCATAAAACATTAATAATTTTGGATTGAAGTCTTGATTTAAAAAGCGAATTCCTTGGACAAAACTAATAAATAGCTCATATTAATTTTTAAAAGAAGCTACCTAGGGCTTATTAAGAAATCACATGGACTAAGCTTAGGAGGCAACAGTTGACTCAATTAACACATTTTTATGAACGTTTAAGAAACTTAAGATGCAAGATTAAGAACCAAACCCATAAACATTGGTATTTTGTGATGAAATATCCCAAATTCTAAGTTTTTTGTATTTCCGTTAATTCACAACCAGCAGCATAGCTCCTTGCACAATTCAAGTCCAACACAAGGCAAAATAGAGCATAAGTTTTAAAGAAAAAAATAAAAAATTGACTGGCCTTCATAAGCAATACTGTGACACAAAATGTGTTGACTTGTACACACACCGAAATGGATAAATACAGGAACGAAGACCTGGTGTCCCTTCTAAATTTGCATCCACAAATATTTGCGTTGTGTGTGTTGTGCAAGGGGATGGAGTATTCCTTGTTCATCTAAAGGAAACATGGAAAAAAACATAGAAAACCCTACATCACACTCACAAAAAGAATTTGTGACATTTTGGGGATGTGAACTTCCATGAGATATGACAAAAGGATGACAGAGGTTAAGTTATACAACTAAAAGAATAAGAAATAAACATCAAGTCAAGGACTATTAGCTCCGCAAAAATATCATATTTTTGCGCTATTTTTTGCTTGAATTTGTAAGTCAGCTCAAAAAATTAGTAAAGCTTCAACTTCATTATTCCATAGTCCATTGAATTCTATGATAGCTATGGTCATTGGTACGATCTAGGAAGATGAACTACAATGTAATCATACCGAAATAACTCAGTTCGGGCCGGTTTGTATTCTGTGTAAGCCTTTGTCCCAGCAGTAACAGTGAGATCCAGATAAATGTTTTTGCTAGAGAATGACTTGTTGCATTTCATACATTTGAAACCAGACCTGTAAATAGCTGGCCTGAAGTTTTGGCAGATCTTAGGTCAACATCAGCAAGATCATACATGTCAGCTTAAACATTAACTAAACAATGCAATCACACACGAAACCTTACATTTCGGTTATGTATTAGAGTCTCAAACTTACAAGTTAAAACCTGGAGGGCCTTTCCTTGTTAGCGGTTCAAAACATATTGGGCATGCAAACAACTCAACCTCGGATATATTTTGAGGCTGAATAATTTTATCCTGAAAAAGGAAATCCTTGTTACCCCAATATAGATCGCTAAGAAAGGATGAGGAACCCAAAATAAATTGAGAGAAGAAAGTAAAGTTGAATTCTAAAAGGTTATGCGATTCCAGTCAATAAATTAAATATAATGTCGAGATTAAGCGTTAACATTGCCAGAGAAGATTTTTGCGGGATAAAGGATACATTGACAAGAAAAGGAAACATATAACAATCAACCTGAAGATAAAATGAACTAAAAGATCCGTAACCATGCTTAAATAATGTGCCTAAATATCAGGTACACATTGCTAAAAAGATATGGCTTACCTAAAAATCTGGAACCAATCCTGTCAAGGTCAGATACAAGCTTTTCAACCCACAAAGGACAGACGGCATATATGAAAACATGTCAAGCCAACCAGATTGAGGTTGAGCCACTCAGTTTGGAAGCTTTACTTCCAGTTTCCAAATTCTTAACTTCTATTTGATGCTAATAACCAACATAATTAAGGCAGATTGGATTATTGTTGGGAACAAACCTAACCTATATAATAAGGTATACGATAATTTAAACCTGTTTACAACACAACTCAATAAAGCAAGGATCATATCCTCCATGAAATCATAGATTATCACGATTCGTGTTAGTTAAGTCACCAATTGTCTGAAAAACTTAAACTATTAGAAAATTAGCCGAACAATGTATATCAAGCTATCCAACACTCTCCATCACATGCGATCTTGTCTCGCACGTGGAGAGGTAACAAATTGAACTTGACAAGTGCACCAACACACACATAAGATGGTGCACATTTACAAACATAGAAGGGAAGCCAGGGAAACAAATACATATCATTAGACTTGAATCTAAGATCTCGTGGACTAGAGCTCTAATACCATGTTAAGTCACCAATTGTCCCAAAAACTTAAACTATCAAAAAATATACTCAACAATGTATATCAAGTTATCCAACAATGTCTCTTCTCGCTCTAGCATTGTGTAACTTGAAAATGAAGACAGATCACACACACACGCATACACAAGTAATCGTATTGCACAATCTACAAATCAAAGGGCTCAGTCGTATGGTAATTATGCCTCCACTCATTTTATGCGTCTTAACTTTCCTTTTCTTGAAGCCCCGTTTTATATGTCTTAGTTTGAAAATTCAGATGTTTTCATTAATCATCACTTTCCCATACTACCAATCTTAACTCCTTCAAGATAAAGAACTTGAGGGGGTAAACTTTCTTCACACCTTCACCTTGTAAACTCGATGCTTTTATGTTTAATAAAATCACATTTTCCTAAAAATTTATTCAAATAAGACAAAGGAAAGTTCATAAAATCGAGCATTCAAAAATTCCTTCGTTAAACTTTGTGCTTAGTCAACTAAGACACATAAAATGGGGCAGAGGAAGTACAAGTTTTCGGTAAATAAAATACTTTAAAGAAGAGCATCAAAAGGATGCTACCTATTTACATTAAAACACAAACTCGAAAGACATCTACCTCTTTTTTTTTCGTTTTCTTTTTCTTTTTCTTTTTTTTATTTAGAATGACGCCTACCTCTACAAAGGCCCATAAAAGTCTCTAAACTCCTTATTACCCATCAATAACTCAACAAAAGCCACAAAATTAATCAAAATTAGTATTCACACCAATTTCCAAATAACCTATGGGACATACACCTCTTTCTCCCCACCTTTGACATTTCGAACGTTGCTAAAACAAAGATCCATAACTCAAACTACCAAGTTTACGTGAACATTCCTACCCCAACAAGTCCACTAAACAAACAAGGATAAAGATATGGGATATTTGTCTAATCACGCATCCAAATTAAAAACTTGAAGCCTCTAACTTTTTGGAATGTTTAGAGAAGAAGAAGCTCACATTTAATAGTTGCAGTTATGACTCTACTGATGCCATTTGATCAAGCAACATGTTCCTCTACATCAATTCTAGAAATATTACACAACATGACTTGATCCTGACTTGATCCCTTGCCAATAGGACCTTGGAATCAGAGGTGGACTATTCAACGACCTTGATGTCCCTTACACCAAAAAAGGCACACTAAGACCCTGCTAGCCACCTTAGGTGGCGCACTTGCTGGTTAGTCTCGATGAGCTCCAACTCAACCCACTAAGCCTCAGGTCACCTAACCGAGAGTTCACTTGGGTCGCGTTTGCTATGGTAGATAGAATTAAATAGGATTAGAGGGATAAGTAATACGTAGATTCCATATATTTTTTTAATACCATGGGATAGTGAATGTGATTAAGTATACCGTGGTATTATTTATATCATGTTTGGTTAAAGTGGGAAACAGTATGGGATTAGAGTTGAAAAATCATTTTTGACCATTGGATAAAGAGAAAAGATAATCTAAAGAGGAAGACAAATCCCAGGGCCAAGGGTAGGACAAGTGATCCCATGAATAACGGATTATTAGTCCCCCATATGAGCAATTAATAGTCCAATTTGGTAAACTAAACTTGTGACTAGCCATTCGAAGAGACAAATTCTAAAAATATAGCTCCTAAATAGTATTTTAATCTAATATACTCCCTCCTAGTCCACCAAAACAAACATAGCCAATGTTGGTCACTTAGCCTGCTAGGACTCGCCATTCATCCATTGTAAAAGAACTTAAGATCATTCACATAATATGCTTAACTGAGAGCTTAGCCTAAGGACTCTACTCAGGACCATCATAGAATAATTGGTTTCAAGGCTAGAATTAGGGTATCATAAGGATGTTGCAATACCTCACCCACACGAAGGTGCACACGCCCTAACCAACCTTTGAGAGTTAACAACGTTAACTAAGCTTTTACTTAATATACCATATCATACTGTTGGATAGCTTGATATAATATGTTGGGCCAATTTTCTAATAGCTTAAGTTTTTAAGACAATTGGTGACTTAACATGGTATCAGAACTCTGGTTCCACGAGATCTTGGGTTCAAGTCTCGTGATATGTATTTTCCTGTTAAATTTGTTATTGTACACTATGTGTGTGTTGGTACATCTGTTTAGTTCAGTTGGTTTGCTTCTTAGGAAATGTGCACCTGTTTATTATGCACTATTTGTTATTGAGATAGGATTATACATGAGGGGGAATGTTGGATGGCTTGATATACATTGTTGAGTTCATTTCTTAAAAACTTAAACTTTTGGAATAATTGGTGACTTAACATGGTATTAAAACTCTAGTTCCATGAGATCTTAGGTTCAAGTCTCGTGATGTATTATCCTATTATATTTGTTACTATGCACTCTGTGTGTTGGTGCACCTATTTAGTTTGTCCATCTCTCCATGTGCGAGACAAGGTGGCACGTGAGGGAGAGTATTGGATAGCTTGATATACAATGTTGGGCCCATTTTCTAATAGTTTAAGTTTTTGGGACAATTGATGAGTTAACACATACCTACCCATTGTAATCTTATGATACAACATCCAAGGTTTGACGCAAGTATAGGCTGTAGCTTAGAAACGTTTAGGGTCTCGTTGCGTGTCTTCATGTTGAAAAATGACACTCACACGAGCACGCACAATCACACGCAAGAAAAAAATAATTAAGAAACAAGCGCACGACACGAGAGTTTACGTGGTTCAAAAAATTGTGCCTACGTCCATGGAGCTCAAACTTTTCACTATTCTTGAAAGAGAAATTAACTTACAATGTTTAATCACATAACGGCTAAGGTTTCTAGAGAAAACCTCATATATAGAAATTGCTTAAAACAAACACGTAACTAGCCCATCGCTCTCCATCCAAACTTAATTAACCACCGTTTGAATGCCCTTTAATAGAGCCACAAAACTTTTCATTGTCCGATTCTGTTTAGACGACTAAGGGCCTGTCTAGACAATTTTGTCTAAAGCCATAACCCTTCACCATTGCTTTGTTCTGTCCGGATGGTTTTCCTTGGAGGGGTTTTGCTTTCATTCTCAACAATCTTACACTTGAATTACAAACCACTTCATGTCTTCTGATACCCAGAAAATGTCATCTTCCTCAAACCGAATAAGTGAACCTATGTGAGCCGTTCTCTCGTCTTCTAAGCTTGAAGACCAAATGAAGTTGAACATGTCTTCAGCTTCTCCACATTCACCACTTTAGTGAATATATCTGCAAAATTCTCACTCTTTTGAATCTTCTCCAGATCAACCAGCTCCTCTTCCAACTGAGACCGAAAAAAGTGATACTTGATGACAATATGTTTAGTCTTTGACGTATAGCACTCTAACTGTCATTTGTCTTGTTTTTTACTCGACTCTTTCAAGAAACCTTTCAGCTATATTAACTCCTTGCACGGTATTCCTCCTTCGTAGTAGAGATGGTCAAATTCAGCTAATTGTTGTACTACCCAAAGTAAACACATATCCGGTAATACTTTTCTTATTGTCAAAGTCACTTGCCAAATCTGAATCCACATACTCCTATAATCGAGTCTCTGAGCGTAGTATGCGATTGGTCACATTGGCAAGCGTAGTATGCCGAAGCTTCAAAAAGCAACAATCGATGTGGAGCTTAATGAGAACTATTCACTCAGTGATTGGGGTGATAGTGGTACAAACCAACAACTGCAGGAATAGGAAGATGAGCACTATACAGTTGCTAAAGTTAGAGAAGCAGACCCACAGAGTACCAGGGAGGTGTGACTTTGAGGATATGATCATCTTTGCCTTAACAACAAGTAGTAGAGATCCTTTACGTTACAAGAAAGCTTCAAGCAACTCAAAAAGAGATAAGTAACTGGTAACTATGTCATAAGAGGTCGAGTCACCACAAAATAATAAAACTTGGAAATTGGTAAAACTACCTAATGACAAGAAGGTTGTTATTTGCAAAAGGATAAAGTTCAACCTAAGTAGCATTGAAACGGACATGGGATACGGCAAACACACGCCGACACGTCAATTTTCAAAATAGGCAAAACACTACACGTCTGGGACACGTTAAAATTTTACATTTTTATATACTTATTATATGTCAAATATGTAAATAATTTTTTCAATGATAATTGTATTTGTTTGTTTTTTTTAATTAATTTGTGTAGATCGAAGCCAACATCATATCTGTTCTGCAACAATGCGACACCAAGCGGATGTGCTCACTTTATATAGGTATAGAAATCCATTCACAAGTAAGCTTTACCCAGGAACAAGAACAAAGGACCCTACAAAAACATGGGCAATACCAAAGCTATCCATAACAGAAATAACGATCTAAGACGCAATTGTTTATGAGCCTAACCCACCATTTGCTTCCCTTATAAACTCAAGTCCATGGATTATAACAAAGAAAATTTTTCAGATTTTATTGGGTCTTGGATATTTATCGTTCCCCATCTAACCAAGGTAATGGAATTAGTAAGTCGTCTATGAACATAGATTATATATCATAATTTTCTCATAGTTTCTCTCCACACACACACACAGAGGGAGAGAATACCCGTTCTAGAACGACTGCTGAGCTTGCACGGACCGTGGAGCGAAACGTTGGAGGGGAAAAGTGGAGAGGGGGACGAAATTGGGATTGGCGAGAAAGGGAATGGAATTTGGGGAATAAGGTGTTATCAATAGGACGAACCGAAGTCGAAGAAGAAGCAATCGCCATTGATAATTTGCTATGTATATCCAGATTGTTGTTTCAGTGTTTTCTATGCATAAAGAAACAATGAACATTCACTCACAAAATCCATGTAAAGCGCAGAGACCCACATGTATGCACACTTTTTTGGTAAGGTGTGGTGGTGATTATCGGATGTTGTTCATCTGCGTGGACAAACTAAGAACATATGAAAATCCATAGAAAGCATTATTTACACTCCGTTTGGTTTACGTGATTTGGAGAGAAAAGAAGAAATGAAATTTTCTTTCATTTATTTTTTATTTGATTTATTAAAAACGGGAGAAATGAGAAGAATTAAAGAGAAATAAAAAATTTAAAAAAAAGAGTTATCTTTTCAAATTTTCTTTTCAATTTTTTTTAAATTGAAGAGATTTTGAGATAAACTATTTTTTCAAATCAAGATGATTTGAAAAAATTTGAATAAAAATAAGGTTATTTTTATAAAATAACTAGTATATTTTTTTCAAATCAAGATGATTAACTATTTTTTATAATACTTAAATTATTTATTTAAAAATAAAAAAATAATGATAAAAATAAGGTTATTTTTATAAAATAACTAGTATATTTTTTTTATAAAATCTATCCAAACAAGAGTAGAGAGAAATTATTATTTTTTTCTCTGATTAATCTAAATAAAAATGAGAAAAATCATAATTATTTCATTTCATTTCTTTTCTCTTATATAACTTAAGAAGAGAAAATATAATTATTTTTTTTCTTTTCTCTTATTGATAACTAAATAAACTATTAAGTTCAACAAGAAAATCGAAATGTATATTTATATTACATTTTAGAAAGATCGTGTTATATTTATTTTACGTTATAATTTAAGAAATTAAGATTTTTTTTAATCTAAGAGTTTGAAGTTAGAGTAGAGAGAAAAAGTGAGGATAAAAAAATTGTAAAAGATGATTGCTCTTTTTGAATTTTAAAATGAGTAAACTCTATTTTTAATAAATTTTTAAATTGTAATTAAATTAAATTTTGGTACATTATTGTTCTAAATTTTTGTTATTAGGGATAATTATACTTACCTCATTTGAGATTTAAGTTTATTACAGGGACCTTCCATGTGATCTCTGAAATTATACTAATCTCCCTTTAAATTTAATTTTAACATCAATTGCACCATAACTGTTAAAATTTTCGTTGAAATTTAACGAAAATCACTCATTCCACCCCAAAATCACCCTTCAAATCATATTTTTTCCCAAATCACCATTTTCACCCCAAAACTACCCTTCCCAAAATCACCATTCCGTTGAAATATGGGGTGAAAATAGTGATTTTGGGGGGAAATGTGGTTTGAATGTGATTTTGGGGTGAAAATGGTGGTTTTGGGGTGAGGGATGATTTTCGTTAAATTTCAACGAAAATTTTAACAGTTGTGATGCAATTGATGTTAAAATTAAATCTCATGAGAAATTAGTGTAATTTCAGAGATCACAGGGGAGATCCCTATAATAAGTTTAAATCTCAGGGGAGATGAGTGTAATTATTCCTTGTTATTATTGTCCAAAATTAATAGCTGAATATCTTTTGTGGTTTTGGGGTGAGGGGCGATTTTCGTTAAATTTCAACAAAAATTTTAACAGTTTAGGTACAATTGATGTTAAAATTAAATCTCATGGAAGATTAGTGTAATTTCAAAGATCACATGGGAAATCCCTATAATAAGCTTAAATCTCAGGGGAGATGAGTGTAATTATTCCTTGTTATTATTGTCCAAAATTAATAGCTGAATATCTTTTGTGAATTTCTTTTGTGAATTTGGAGGGATATTTTTCTGTTGATATAAAGCATTGTAAATTTAATACTTTAGTAATCAAGCAAAAAAGGTGCTAGTATTGCACATAATACAAATTAATATTTTTCCATTTTATTTTTAAAAAGGATAAAATAGTTCATATAAATATTTAATTTAAAATTAAGACTCAATAAAATAGTTAACTTGTCAATAAAACTTAATTTCAAATAAGTAAAAAAATAGAACCCCACACTAATTAACTCTATTTTTATTACTTGCAATTAATTAATTAGACAAGAGTAATTAATGAATGATGTTATCCCACTCTATTACACACAATACAAATTAATAATTTCTATTTTTTCAAGTATGCTCATGCATGTTCAAGTAAAAAAAACCACTTAAGATAAAAAAAAATCACAAAAATACTATTAAGTGATTTTTTTTCATCTTATTTAAACTTATTATTTTTTATCAAGTTTTTTTATTTTTATAAATTACTCGAGAGAAATCCAACTAATAAATATATTCATTTGAATTAATACTAAAAAAAATTACTAAAAAAGATTAACAATGTAAAAAATTGCTAGACCAAACTCACGCTAAAACAAACATATTGGTCAATGTTTTCTATTATGTTTATTGGCACTTTTAGTAGATGAACACATAAACTGAGTTGATCAACTTACTATTTTTTTTCATTTAGTAAAGGTTGATATATTATGATCCATGTTTATTGCAAATTAGAATGCACACTTTGTTTATTTTACCCACCTGATTTATTCAACCATTGCATGAACGTTATCTTCTCATAGCAACATGCAGCATTATTTACGTAAAACAATAGTGGTCTATGTTAGAATATTAGATTGATTTTATTCTGATTTGATTTGATTTTATTGTATTTCATTTATTGTTTATCCCTATTCGTCTATAAATAGGCCATATATTGTACAGTTTCAATACATAGAAAATATACAATCTTCTCATTTTCTTCATGGTATCAAAGCTACGTTCTTGTGGCCTGTAGTATTTTTTTTCCGGCGCCGCCTAACCGATCTTGTCGTCGTCTGTCGCTTCCACCGGATCTGGCCTCCCCTCGCGCCATTGCAACCTCCCGTTGCCACGCCCTCATCCATCGTCACAGCACCGTCACAGTGCCACATCGTCACAGTGCCGCCCCGCCGCCGCTCCCAGCGCCACCCAATCACGGCTCACAGCGTCGCCCAGTCGCGGCACCACCAGCCATCTTCACCGCCTTCGCATCGCCGCCGCTTGCCATCGTCGCCTGCTGTCGCTGCCTGAAACTCCGCTGCCAAGGCCGAAACCCTCACTTTCCTCT
>JAULJZ010210443.1:0-18699 GCA_032270985.1 Heliamphora pulchella | reverse complement strand
GCCTCCATCCTGGATAGACCACAAAATTGCATCACCTGCTGCCGAACTGAGAGGAAGGGAGTAGGAACGACAACAGAGCCTCGCGGAGCCAAGTCTAAAATGGCAGCAAACTCCTCCACAGTGGGACAGAGTTCTTCGAGACCAAACCAAAAGCATGGGACTGCAGATCCCACAGTTGTACAGTAGCCATCAGTAAAGGTCTATTAATCTTCACGGTCCTCAGTGAGAAAGGGCATTCAAGACAAATTGGGAGAAGTTCAGACGTTCAATGTAGGAAAGTGTTTCAATCCATAGAGAAAGAGGAGAAGCCATCTGAATCGGAGTAACAGTAAATGGGGCATCTAGGATTGTATTTATAAGGCTAAGAAGGGTGGGAAATTAGAATTTTGGCAAAAGGCACGATTAATGTGGTGACCGCCAACTCTAAAAAGCATAGTACAGTGACATCATTCCTTTGACCAGGCGACCGCCATGTTGAAGTGGGCAATCGCCAAGTAGACATTTTGAGAAAGTGGCGACCGCCATGTTAAAGTGTGGTGACGCCATGTCAGAGGGGAAACGGTTCCCCTTCCCCAGACTGCCAGTAGTCATGTCATGGAAGGGGCTGTTTGGGGGGCCTTTTCAATATGTGTTTTGTTTATTTTTTGTTTATTTTCACTTATCTTCTCTTTTTTTAGTAAAAATAATTTTCAGAAAAGCATAAAATTTTGAAAATGACCTCCAAACAAATAAATAATAAAAAATTGATTGCGAATTTGATTAAAAATTTAATTTTAATAAAAATCTTTATTTTCACTTATCTTCTCTTTTTTTATTATTTATTATAAATAAATAATAAAAATAAAAATAAAAAAATAAAAAGTAAAAAATAAAAAATAATAATAAAATTTCAGAAAAATAAAGATTTGATTAGTTTGATTTAAAAATATTTATTGAGGGTGTTTGTTTCTAATAAACTTTTCATAAAATAATTTTATAAATCTCAGAAATTTTCTAAATATTTCAAGAAAATCTTGTACTTTCTCTCTCCCTCTGGATAAATTTTAAACCGTATCTTGACTTTTAATTATTTTTATCCCGCTTTCGATAAATTTTACTTTAAGCCGTAACTTGGCTTTTGATTATTCCGAGTCTTTAGATCTTAGCTCGACCTCTTAATTCGCAATCTTTCTTCTCAATAAACCAAAGTTTTCAGCCGTAACTTGGCTTCCGATCATTTCAGTCTCGCTTCCGATAAACCTGCCTTTAAGTTTCGCGTTCTTAAATCCTGACATAACCTATCAATTTGATATCGGTCCTTCTCATGACCATAAACTGACTCGTCGGTCCTCCTCATGACCATAAACTGACTCGTTGGTCCTTCTCATGACCATAAACTAACTCCTCGGTCCTCCTCATGACCATAAACTGAATCGTTGGTCCTCCTCATGACCTTAAACTGACTCCTCGGTCCTCCTCACGACCATAAACTAACTCGTCGGTCCTCGATCCTCCTCATGACCATAAAGTTGAATCGTCGGTCCTCCTCACGACCATAAACTCACTCGTCGGTCCTCCTCATGACCATAAACTGACTCGTCGGTCCTCCTCATGATCCTAAACTGACTCGGTCCTCTTCATGACCCTAAACTGACTCGTCGGTCCTCTTCACGACCTTAAATTGACTCGTATTTGCATTACATTATACCTGTCTGCATCATGTTAGCATTTATTCATGTTAGCATCCACATCATGATTCTTCTCATTACATCTTTGTATTTTGCCCCACGAACTACGCTCTGGTTTGATCCCTAGCAAAAGGGGTACGTAGGCAGCTCGATAAAAATTTGGGTACGACCAACATCATATGCATGCTTGTGTGCTTGTGGCCTAAGATTGACGGCTCGGTCAAATGCTTGTTGTCTCTGGGTCTTTGATATAACCTGCTCCACGCGTTACTATGCAAGTTATATCAAAGAGGGGCAACTGTAGACACCCCAAATTGACCCTGCCTAATCTTAGGCGAATCCAATGATGACAACAGATGGAATAGTGCCGCAATACAATCCTCGGGAAGTGATCCAAGCTCGGTATTTGAACTCAGAACCTTTAAACCAGTGAAATTTTGTCGAACCATCGAAACTTGCTTCCCAAGTAAGGCGACCGCCAACTCTCATTGTGGCGATCGCCATAGAACTTTATAGAAACCGTAGCCAAAAGTGGCGACCGCCACCTTTCATCATAGCGACCGCCAACTCCCATTGTGGCGACTGTCATAGAACTTTGTGGAACCTTTCACAAACATGGTGACCGCCATCTTTGATTATGGCGACCCCCAACTCTAAATGGCCAGACGTGTCCCAAAACGTGGCAACACCTCATTGGTTGAAAAATTCTATAAATACCGTACCCTAGCGTACGTTTTCAGTACGAATTTTGAGTGAGAGAGACTCTGCCTATATATCGAGCGATTTCGAGCCCCGACACCGAAGCCCTGCCGAGATACCGAGTCCCGAACCTCCAACACCTACATTAAAGCCTACATTGCTTGGATCACCACCAGAGGATCGACCCATTGAAGCACATTCCCGACTTGAGGATTCCGTAATCTAGGTACCTTGTTTGGATTCCCAGTTTTTCTAACTCCAATTCTTCTCTTTTGGAGTGATCAGGTTAAAATTTTAATTTCAATTCATACATTTCTTTTCATTATACTCTTGCTTTACTTATTAATTGCCTTATTTATGTTCTAGCATTTCTTTCATTTAGCTTACTTGTTTATCTATTTGTTTATTTGAATTTAATTTAATCAAATCATTAATTGGTGCTAATATATTTTGGCAATTACAACTCAATAATATTGTTAATTGTTATAATAAGGCACCTACATTTATGTGAATGTAGTAATTAATACTCTACATTTCACGTTTAAGTTAAAAGGTCGTTTTAATTTCTTTTATTTTTCTAGTATTAGTTTAATTTTCTTCGTTAGCATTTATTTTCCTTTCCATTTCTTCTCTAGTAATATTAATCTAATGTCCACGACAGAGAAGATTGCCGTGATTTGTCTGTGTCTGGTGACAGCTCAGAGCCACCAGAAGAGTTATGCTAATCAGAGGAGGAGACCGTTAGAGTTTGCAATGGGGGATCACGTGTTTCTAAAGGTCTCACCACGCAGAGGGTTGATGAGATTTGGCCGTAGTGGGAAGCTATCACTACGCTTTATTGGATCATTCGAGATCTTGGAAAGGATTGGCATGGTAGCATACTGTCTGGCCTTGCCATCTCAGTTAGCATCTATGCATAATGTGTTCTATGTTTCTATGCTTCGGAGATATGAGCCTGACCCTTCACATGTTTCGGATTGGGCCGAGTTGCGGGTTGATGAGGATATCACGTATGAGGAGCGTCCTGTGAAGATTCTAGACATGAAGGAGCAAGTGTTGAGGCGGAGAACGATTGCTTATGTCAAGGTCCTTTGGCTTCATCACGCGGTTGAGGAAGCGACATGGGAGCTTGAGTCTAGAATTCGTGCTAGGTATCCGGAGTTGTTTACCTTATGATCTTGTAGCGAATTTCGGAGGTAAAATTCCTTAAGGAGGGAGAGTTGTGAGACCCGGTTCCGTTCCCTTTTGATATATATGCATATTTGGTGTTTTTCGACGCAGGTTTTGGTATTTTTTGCTTTAATATGTTTATATGCGTTTTGATGCAAGTTTCGGATTAAATATGCATGCGAGGTTGATTCTCGGGGGTGTAGGGAGTTACGGTGCGAATTTTAAAAAATTTAAAAAAAAAAGATATTTTGGAGGCGTATAAATATCTGGAGTTAGATATTTTTAAAAGATATTTTCAAAACTTACTCGCTAAGTTTCCTCCTTTTTCTCTCTACCTTCTCTTTAACTTCTTGGGGGCTCGAGGCTTGGTTTTTAACGATCCAATAGCCAATCCTTGTTGTTGGCATCGTGGTCTACGTATCCATCTAGATGGAATTTCTTTTCGATGAAGCTCGATTTTGCACGTGGATCGAGACGTTGAGTTTTTGACTCACCGAGGTAGGATTCTAGACTCTACTGTTGTTAAAGGGTGCTACGTGCAATTATATGCCTTTTCACTAGTTAAAAATGCATGAAAAACCGATTTATGTTTCGTTAAATCGGGTTTTGGTTTAAAAAGGTGTTTTTAGTTGATTTCGGTTGGATGGAATCGAGTTTTGAAAGTTTCTTTTGGTGGTTCTTGATGGTTTGAGTTCGCGTATGTCTGTGGGTGTCGAAAATTATGCGAATCAGTAGGTTTATGTGTGTTTTGAAGTATTATATGAGTGTTTGAGAGTTTTGGGAACTTGGAACTCAAAAACAGGAAAATCTGAATTTTTCTCGGGTGGTAGCTCGCTCGAGCGCCCGATGTCCGCTCGAGTGGACTGGATGCGCAGGGCCATTTTGTTTTGATCATATCTCCCTCATCCAGACTCGGAAGTAGGTCGTTCTTGTATCCAAATGGAAGTCCCAGAAGTCTTCTTTCCAATGACACCTTTCTCACAATAAAATTCTTTTTGTAGAAAAAATTCTGACCAAAATAGTGAGGGTATGTCAAACTTTCTTAACCGTTTTTCATCCGTTTTTAGCCAAATGCCATGTTTTATGTTTAAACCTTGTTTGTTTTGGGCAAAAATCATGTTTTGCCCTTTTCTTGGTTTATTACATGATATGACTTGTGGATAATCTTAGTTTTCAAAAGGTAGTTTTGAAAACGGAGGATTTGTGAAAATATTGAAACGTGTTTTTGGAAGTTTGGAGTTAACCTTTGGGTTCAAGTCTCAACTTTGTAAATATTTTGTTTGATCTTCATATTGATGGATGGATCTATGTTTTTTTTGATCTCCATGTTGATGGATGGATCTTTATACATGTTTAATGTATAAATGTGAAAACGTTTTGATTTTGTGAAATAATTCTCTAGATGTACCGGTATTTGGCACGAGTTACCCTCGGTGAATGTCCGAAAACATGCGCAGAGTAGCTACCTTTGTTCTTCGGGTTAGTTCCCGTAAAGAAGGTGTGTAGGTGCTTTTTTCCTTCGATTTTAGACTGTAAAGTCAGCTGTTGCGTTGTGGTGCTCCGTATAGAACTTGTCATTACCTAACTGGTCCTAAAATGTTTAGGAATTGAGTAATGGGCAAGAGTCTATAGTTGCTACCTCTGTCTCATTGTGATAGAGTTGGAACATAGGATTTATTTCTTTTTCCTCGGTTGTGTGATCTGAGTGGAAAATAACATTTTGGTTACAGTTTTCTTTAACTGTTACTTGCATTAGTTTTAATGCTTGATTTGACTGTGGTTGATTTAGCTCCCACCATATGATTGCATAACCTGCTTACAGCTTTATAGTTTGTTTCTATTGGGTTTCGGTTCACGATGTGGGACTTGCTAATCCTTTTTCAAGTTATGGGGTTGATGATCACAAGGAGTTGATCTAGTGGTGCCCGTGGTGGCAGAAGACTTTATTAGTTTTCTTTTTGTATGCCTGCTCTAAAGGCATGTTTTGTACGCCTAAAGGCAATATATTTATTGATGTCGAATCTGGATATTGTCTGTTTATGAGAGAGGCATATTGGGTATCTTTTTGATTTCAACACGTGGATTTGATTGTATGAAAACTTATTTTTCATAAAACTCGTGTTTGGTAGATTTTCACGTGACCCTGGATTTTGGGGCGTGACACTACGTCGTGTCTCTTGCATTTGAAAATACAGTAGAAGACTTGAATCTAGAGTTTCAACTTGAAGTCTACAATCGCGACCGATTCTAGACTAAAAGTTATTGCAACAACCAAAATTAATCCTACCAGATTTCTTAAAGTATAACTCTAATCTAATTTTGGGAGCGTATGACCGGATTGTATACTAAAAATCATGAATTTTATTTAATTTTAGTATTTAATTTTATGTTAATAAAATTAATTTTTTTATTTTATGAGAATCTTAATAGGCAATGATTGCAATATTATTCTTTAATATTATACATGGTTGTCCTTTATTATGTAGAGTATTTAATCTGGTGTGTAGAGTACGGCTTGCACACAGAAGACCAGATTATAGGTTCTAGAATATAAGTTTTTGTTCACAGTTTAGATAGAATTAGACAAACAATCAGTACGATTGTAGTACAGAGTTTTTGTAAGTATGTCTTGGTTACGGGGAATAGATAATAGCGTCCTTTATTATTTCGACTCGCTGTGCCAATACATTTTGTGTGTATTGAATAGGACCACATTAGGGTAATTAATTTTATACTAACTATATAAATTAATTCACACCCCAAGGTTATTATGAGTGTTTATGCTCTTAATTGTGAAATAATAATTATTTACGTATATTTAATAGTCGTTGTTCTGATTCATTAGAGGGTGCGATCTTTTATGAGTCAATAGTCCCAATGAGTTGAATAGCGGTATTAGTTATATGGTGAATATTAATATTGACAGAATCAACGTCTCGATTGTTCGGGATTGACGATACTCCCTTAAGAAAGCTTATAAGTTTTAACTGTGCTAAACTCTGCAGGTGGATTTAATTATCCACCAGTCAAATAAGTTAAGCGGAAGGGCTTAAAGAATTTTAAAGATACCGAATAAATTAAATTGTCAGTAATTAAATTTATTTGGCGGGTATTGGAAATCTTAACGTAGGGAGATGAGTTAAACATTTAATAACTGGAGCTCAATGCAAATTGGTTTTGAGATTATGGCTAAGAGTGCAGTTACAGTTCTTTAGTCATGTGAACTGTAATTTAGTGTTTTATGAAAATTACAGAAACTGTCGCAAGATTTTCATAATTACAGAAATCACTGAGAGGTTTGCATATTTGCGAAAATCACTAGAAGTCTATATCATAATTACTACACAGGTCCCCGCTGTAACCCTATAAATATGTGGGTAGGCTGAACTAAATTCATAAGTTGTCTTTTAAGATTAATGTTGTCCAGGTTCTGCTGGTTTCAATTCTCGAAAGATCGTAGCCCACACTACGTTCAGGAATTACATCAGAAATACAGTAGAAGGTCTGATCGGAGTTTCAACTTAGAAAATCAAAATTCGTAGTTGTAGAATCGATTAAAAGGTATTCATCTAAATTAACTGTGGTGGCACGAGCTTTTATTTTGATTGTTCAATATCAAAAAAAATTTATCTAGAGCCGGTTTTAGTGATTGCCCGTTCAATTTTTTTTTTTGAAAAATTATTTACAAATAAATGATTTTGGTAGTTTACCTTCAACAGTATATACTGAGTTTATTTTGATCGTTTGACATCAAAAAGTTTTAATCTGGAGCCAATTTTGGCGTTTGCTCGTTTAGTTTTATTTTTGGCTTAAATCATGTTCTAATCAATGGTTTTTGACAGTTTTGCCTGTAACAAAATTTTACCTTAGAATATTGTTTAAAAATAATAAATGCTCAATAGAAAAAATATTAGTGCCACATATATAATCTATGCATCAAATTGAACATAAAAATTAGTTATAACTATTAAAATTATTTGAAATTCCCAATGTTTTAATGACTGAGGAGTTGCTATGAAACCATACAAGGGAATGCCTAGATATCCACCTTAATGTCTTTCCACAAGGAAAAACAATCTTAATAAATTAGGAAAGAAATCAAACTAAATCGAAATAATAGTTCTAAATTTTCACCGTCACACTTAAAAACTAAACTAAATTCAAATCTTGAAACTAATAACCACATTAGAGTGCCAAAATGTTTCCCTCATCTTTAATCACTCACCAATATATCCTAGATCCAATATTTAGTACCATTTTCAATATACCAGAGATGCCAACTACAATCTAAAGTTGAGATCAAGGTTTGCTCTTATCACAGTATTTCATATGAATTCGAAGTTACAAAAGAAAGAGTAAACTCACACAAATCAAACCCATGATAAGCATATCCATGTGAACCATAAAAACAGAACAACTAAAGCCTGTGTAAAAGAAAAAAAATCAACGGCGAAAGAGAAAAACAGAGAAAATTAATTGGAACCCAACGTAAGCATACTTATGTGAACCATAGAGATAAAACAATCAAAGACAAAGTAAAAGAAAATATTCAACAGATAATTAAGTTGAATGTCTCACGTTTTCTTTTCTCTTCACAAACAACTCCATGAATCTAAGATCCAAACAACCTAAGGAATTTGTAAATGAACATACAGATTGAATTACCCTTTCTCAACCACCTCACTATCTGTCTCAATGCTGAAATTCCACCTCTCTAAGACCTCATTGGTGGACTTTCTCAGTATCACCAGAACTACCCTCTATAACTTCCCATTTTCTAGCCACTCATCACAATATTCAAAATCATTTCATTAATCAATAGTTATACAAATAAATCAAGCACAAAATCCTTAATTCTTAAACCAAAACATACTAGAAAGCTTAGCGTTTAGATTAGAAATGAAGGTTTTGACTCCCTCATCTTGAGACCTGCTTCCAATAAGAATCATACCATAAGAACAATCTTAAGTCAATTAAAATAACCACTATACCCTGCAATTAACCAAATTAAAATCAGAACGTACCTAAATACACATACGAAAATGCACTCTAAACACCTTGAACCACAATAAATGAGAAGTACCAAGATAATATTCAAACTAAGAAGAATGATTGGTAAAAAAATAAAAAATTTAAAAATACTTAAGAGGGGAAGGAGCTTACCTACGGCAGCAAGAGACGTGGAAGCGGTAGACGGCAGTGCAGTGTGGTGGATGCGGTGGTAGCGCCATAACGACAGTAGTGCGCGATGACAACGGAAGTGCGCGATGGCAACGGCGAGCGATGACAACAGAGGTGCGTGATGACGATGGCGGTGGTGCAATGTCGATGGCGATTTGTCAGCGACAACGACTGTGTGGCGGTGACGACAACTATTCGACGATGGCTGTGCGATAACAGTGATGAATGTTAATGTCATGCCCCAAACTCCGGGTCATGTAAAACACCCACAAACTACCAAACATAAAACCTAACCCGAGAATATACTCTCAATATAAAACATACATGCATTGTATATAATCGCTAAATAGCTTACATTACACGGTTCCAACACCGAAAAAACATGTAGACCAACATGTTACAGAAAAAATCAAAAAGGAAGACTACAACTCTTCCACCTCTCCAGCAACCCAAGATCAACCTGCGTGACCGGCACCTAAAAAATATTTCAAATCCCACACCGTGAGCCAAAGCTCAGCAGAAACTAAACAGCGCATGTAATATAAGCTAAACATGCTACGAAAACGAGGTGCAATTTTGGAATCTCTTTCAAGCCATTAAAACAATTTTCACATGCAACCGGGAAAGCAAGGATAAAAATCATTTTTGACTCACAAGAGCCTTGAAAATAGTTTTTAGATCTCGATTCACACGAGTCTTAAAAATAATTTAAAAACTGGTTTTATCCGTCCCACATTGCATTACATGCAATCCATGATTCATACAACCGACCCTTACACACCGCAAACACAGTCCTAACATTGAGATACAAGTTCGAACTCAAACATAATAGACATCCTCACACATGCCTATAGCACGGGATAAAACCACATACCACGGGATAAAATCGTATACCATGGGATAAAATTGTATCCTACGGGATAACACCGCAAACCATGGGATAAAACCATATCCTACGGGATAACACCGACTACACATATGCATTTAACACATAAGAACATTCCACATGCACCACATGCATGCGTTCCGTAGATCTAACACATCCATGCCTAATAAAACTCAGAGTTTTAAAGCATGCAACCACGTTACACATAATGATATCAAAACCATGTAATTCACCTACATAATTCGTATATAAATAAACTAACGTTATAAATGCACATAACCAGTTTTAAATGCACATAGCCATATATAACTCCACATCAAGATGCCACCCATCACATAACCCAACATCCACTCTTATAGACATCCGACCACCCACAAAACCAAGCCTAATCTGAAGGCTCATGTAAAACCCCTCGAACCACAAGGTCATAAACACCACCTTTTTCCCAAAGGTGCCACGGGCCCAAACACGCCCCACATCCAATGAAGAACAAACACCGCGCACCTAACCGTGCACCACATCCCCATTGAACCATGCACGTCAACCCCGAGGACGGCATCTAAACCAACACCTGAAGCCACGACACAACTCCCAAAGCCACCACATAACCAACCGAACCCTGAAAAGAATCCAACAGTATTTCAGTCAATTAATCCCATAACTAATTAATTGAATACCATTGGAAACCAATCGAAAATCAAGAACCCAGCCACAAACAACCACACAAAACTGCCCGATCCAATCAATTGGACCCCCCTCTAGTCGACCCAAACAACACATTGGAATCTCACAAAAAATGCCCAAAACATACTGTCCAATCGACTGACCCTCACGGTCCAGTCGACTGAACCCAAGAACCTAGGATCCAGTCGACTAATCCCTCGATCCAGTCTACTGGACTGAGGCAGAAACAATTTATTGAGCTACGGGTTTAGCTCTCTAAGCCTCGATTCAATGCCTCCAAACACCCATCCAACACCCTCGGACATACACACACCCAGGCCTAACACCAAGAACTCAAAAGAAACACCCAACACCCAATTTTATCCACCGAAATTGGCAAAAAACAATTTTTAACCCAAAAATCCAGCTTTGAAACAAAATCAGATCTCATGCATTTTAACTAGTAAAAACACGCACGATTACACGTAGCACCCTTATAAGGCATGAGAGTCTAGGATCCTACCTCAATGAGTTCAAAACTCGACACCTCGAACCACAAGCAAAATTGAGCTTCGCCGGAATAAAATTCCATCCGGATGGATGTGTAGACCATGATGCCAATAGTAAGAATTCATTGTTCGATCGTCGAAAATCGAGCCCCGGACCTCCGAGAAGTATGAGAGAAGGCAGAAAGAAAATGGAAGAAGCTTAGCGGAGAAGTTTTGAAAATATATCTTAAAAATATCTAACTCTAGATATTTATAGACCTCTAAAATATTTTTTTTAAAATTTTTCAAATTCGCACCACAACGCCCCATGACCCCGGGAACCGACCCTGCATGCATATTTAACCCTGATCATGCATCAAAAGCATATAAACATGCAAAATCGAAAATGGAAAACACGTGTCAAAAAATGCCAAAAAAGAAAACGGGTCAGGGTCTCACAACTCTACCCCCTTTAAAGGAATTTTGCCCCCAAAATTCGCCACAAGATCAAAAGAAACAACCACGTCGATCATAATCGACACAAGCATAAGAGATGGGTAGCCAAACCATTCCTAGGATATAGTCAAACAAGGTCAGCCATCCTAAACAACGGCCAACTATATAAAAACACGGGATCTACAACTTACCCTAACCTCACATCCTCACCAACCACTGCCTCAACAACACAGCACCCATGGAATCTATCTCCAACTCCTAAATAGATGCAACAAAGAAACTGGCTCAAAGTTTGCATACTCAGAAAGTACCTCTGCTCGCTAAAGACATATATGCATCATCCGGCGCAACCGGTGCCCTAGAAGAACTAGGAGCTATAAGTGCATATGCTCGGGGCAATGTCGCTCTGGCCTGTCTACCATAACTCGACGCTGTTAGCTGCCACACCGACTGAACTAAACTTCCCCTATCTGTTCCCCGGGAAGTCTAAATTACAGGATACTGTTGTCGGTCCTGCACAAACGAACCCTCTGGTGTGCCCACTGTACTCGGTGCACTCTCTCTCTGGAGACAAGTCCTGTGAATATGTCCCGTCTGACCACATCTATAACATATCGACAGCTTCGTCCCTTGTGGCTGATCCAGTATGGAACTCTGAGCCTGCCTCAACTATGGATCTCGGTACTGCCTCGGCTGCGGGCAATCTGGCACACGATGCCCCAGCTGTCCACACTGATAACATCTGACCTCCCTCTGCTCTGGCCTCCCTGATGAAGCCACTGATGGTGTTCATGCAGAAAACTGCTGTGGTTCAGATGGATGAAAGCTAGGGCTAGAGGACCTCTGCCTCTTGCTGGAATACCCACCTGTCTGCGCCTCTACTCCACTTGGCTGTGGTGTCCTGGCCTCCCTGGAAGCTCGAATCTTAGCCATAATGTTCTCAACCCTCATTGTTGCCTCTACCAGGTCTGTGAACACGCGAAATACCATTCCAGCCACACGTTCCCTGATCACTGGCCTCAAGCCCCGCTCAAACCTCATCGATCGCAGCTCATCTGTGCTCACCAACTCTGGTGCAAACGGGGATAAGCTCGTAAACCTGGCCTCGTACTGCATGATGTCCATCGCCCTAGGGTAAGGGTGTAGAACTCCTACCTATACAAGTCTCTCTTCAAAGTCGGGAAGTATTTCTTTAGAAACACTCTTGTAAAGGTTGCCCATGTGACTTCCACAATGGTCCTGGCATATTTTCACCACGTGTGAGCAGTACCTCTCAGCTGGAAGGTAGGAAACGAAACCCGCAACTCGTCCTCCTTAATCTGCAACGTGTCCAGGATCCGAGTCACCAACTCCAACCACTCGGTCGTCACAATAGGATCAGGATCTCCAGCAAAGGTAGGCAGATCCATGCTCTTGAACTCCCGCATCGCAACTGTAGCAATCGTCGCAGGCACTCCCTCTCTCTCTCTAACTGTCTCACCTTTAGCTGTCTCAACCAGTTGCAGGATAGAACCCACCACCACACGCAACAACTCCGTCGCGTCCATCGGTCCCAATGGAGCATTTGCATCCCTAGCATCAGGGATAGGAACATCCGCTTAGCCAACACCATAGCTATGGCCTCGACCACGGCCTTGCCCTCTCCTCGCAGACATCGCATCTATATGAAAAAGACAGAACATAAGATGCAGCACATAGCATGAACATAAATGCTAACCACATAAACATGCTAACACATAGCCACATAGGTTCATGCTAAACAAACCCCACATACCGAGAAAAATCGACAAGAATGACGTGTCAATCTAGATAACCTACTTAGATTTTCTACTAGAAATCATGTCAGCTAAACGCGTTTCTAACTTGGCTCCCAAGTTTGTTAATCCAAACGCCTAAAGGTAGGACTAATCAATCTCACAGTTCAACCTCCATGCTCACATATACACAACATTTTCATGCTTAACATGTCAACACGTTCATATTATCAAAGCATCTAAACACATGTAATCAAGCTCATGCAATCAACCTCACACGATGATGCAATCTCTTCCCACGGCACTTAGGTATTCGAACCCAGAGCTCTGATACCAATCTGTCACGCCCCAAACTCCGGATCACATGAAACACCCACAAACTACCAAACATAAAATCCAACCCGAGAATACACTCTCAATATAAAACATACATACATTATATATAATCGCCAAATGGCTTACATTATACGGTTCCAACACCGGAAAAATATGTAGACCAACATGTTATAGAAAGAACCAAAAAGGAAGCTGCAGCACTTCCACCTCTCCCGCAATCCCAGATCAACCTGCGTGACCGGTACCTAAAAAATATTTCAAATCTCACACCGTGAGCCAAATCTCAGCAGAAACTAGACTGCACATGCAATATAAGCTAAACATGCTAAGAAAACAAGGTGCAGTTTTAGACTTTATTTCATGTCATTAAGAAAATTTTCACATGCAACTGGAAGAGCGAGTATAAAAACCATTTTGGACTCACAAAAGCCTTGAAAACGTTTTGAAAATGGTTTTTAGACCGCGATTCACACGAGTCTTAAAAATAATTTAAAAACTAGTTTTATCCATCCCATAATGCATTATATACAATCCATGATTCATACATCTGGCCCTTACATGCCACAACCACAGTTCTAACACTGAGATACAAGTCCGAACTCAAACATAATAGACATCCTCACACATGCCTATACCATTGGATAAAATCTCATACCACGGGATAAAATTGTAAATCATGGGATAACACCGTATACCATGGGATAAAATCGTATCCTACGAGATAACATCGCAAACCACGGGATAAAATCGTATCCTACGGGATATCACTGCAAACCATAGGATAAAACCGTATCCTACGGCATAACACCGACTACACACATGCATTTAACGCATAAGATCATACCACATGCACCACATGCATGCGTTCCACCGATCCAACACACCCATGCTTAATAAAACTCTGAGTTTTAAAGCATGCAACCACGTTACACGTAACGATATTAAAATCATGTAATTCACATACATAATCCGTACATAAATAAACTAACGTTATAAATGCACATAACCAGTTATAAACGCACATAACCATATATAACTCCACATCAAGACGCCACCCGTCACATAACCCAACATCCATTTACATGGACAACCGACCACCCACAGAACCAAGCCTAACCCGAAGGCTCACACAAAACCCCTTGAACCACGAGGTCATGAACACCACCTTTTCCCCATAGGTGCCACGGGCCCAAACACGCTCCACATCCAACGAAGAATAAACACTGTGCACCTAACTGTGCACCACATCCCATTTGAACCATGCACGTCAACTCCGAGGACGGCATCTAAACCAACACCCGAAGCCACAATACAACTCCCAAAGCCACCACACAACCAACCAAACTGCGAAAAGAATCCAACAGTATTTCAGTTGATTAATCCCATAACTAATCAATTGAATACCATTGAAAACCAAACGAAAACCAAGAACCCAGCCACCAAACAACCACACAAAATTGCCCAGGTCCAGTCGACTGGACTGCTCTCCAAACGACCCAATCAACATACCAGAATCTCGCCAAAAATGCCCAAAACACACTGTCTAGTGGACTGACCCTCACGGTCCAGTCAACTGAACCCAAGAACTTAGGATCCAGTCGACTGATCCCTCGATCCAGTCGATTAGATTGAGGTGGAAATAGTTTTTCAAGCTACGGGTTTAGCTCTCGAAACCTCGATTCAACGCCTCCAAGCACACATCCAACACCCTCGAACATACACACACCCAGGCCTAACACTAAGACCTCAAAAGAAACACCTAACACCATATTTCATTCACCGAAATTGACAAAAAACTATTTTTAACCCAAAAATCTAATTTTGAAACAAAATTAGATCTCATGCATTTTAACTGGTAAAAACACACATGATTATACGTAGCACCCTTATAAGATATGAGAGTCTAGGATCCTACCTTGGTGAGTTCAAAACTCGACGTCTCGAACTATGTGCAAAATTGTGCTTCGCCGGAATAAAATTTCATCCGGATGGATGTGTAGACCGCGATGCCAATAGCAAGGATCCGTTGTTGGATCGTCAAAAATCGAGCCTCGGGCCCCCGAGAAGTTAGAGAGAAGGCAGAGAGAAAATGGAGGAAACTTAGCAGAGAAGTTTTGAATATATCTTTTTGAATATTTATAGGCCTCCAAAATATTTTTTTTTTTGAATTTTTAAAATTTGAACCACAACTCCCTACGGCCTCGGGAACCAACCTTGGAAGCATATCTAACCCCAATCATGCATCAAAAGCATATAAACATGCGAAATTGAAAACGAAAAACACGCGTCAAAAAATGCCGAAAAAGAAAACGGGTCAGGGTCTCACAGTTAAGAAAGGGGGAGAGCGACGGTTGCATAGCAGGGTTTTGCCAAAGAAAAGAGAGGAGGAGAGAGAGCGCATCGGGTAGGGGGCTCGGGGAAAGTGTATTAACTAGGAAATGAAGGGATGCCCCCTTTTTTGTTGTCTCGGGAGTTTAAGGCAGATTTGAAAGTATTAGGCGAGATTTCAAAATGATTTTAATCCTAGGATTGAAGTGGGTGGAGATTTTAAAATAATCTCAACCTTTGATTGGAAATTGAAATTAAATCTCCACTGTTCATACATAGTTTGTATCTTAGATAATTAAAAAAACTAAGATATTTTATTATATAGATAAATTATTAAATTTATACTTTATAGTTTATTATAAGTTTATTTATTAGTTTATTAGTTTATTATTTTATTATAATTTTATGTTTTATTATAAATTTATAATTTTATAAGTTTATTAGTTTATTAATTTATAAATTTATAGTTTATTATTAGTTATTAGTTTATTATAAGATTATATCGTTAATTATGACGAGCAAAATTTTGAATTCATTTTAATTTGGTTCTCTCTACCATTTTAAAAGAAATTCACCAGTAGCCTGGTACCTTGTGAATAGCATGCCTTGATGGGAGGACGTCTATCATCCATCGTATGTCCAGACATGCCAATTTTATTAATTTTACTATCTAGGCAATTGACCCTATCAAGTAAAATTAAATAGCTGACATAGTTTTGGTCTAGTATATAATAGTAAGAGGAAGGCCTTACTGCCAATACGCAGGATTTAATTACATCGCCTACAAACTGGTAATGATGACCGCAGGATTTATCTATGAATAAATTTTCACTCCCACTTAGGTTTTTAAAATATTTTTGAGGGTTATAAAAATCTATTTAATTAAAATAAATTTATTAATTTCAAAAACTACACGATCTGAAAGAATCAAACATCTTTCCATATACACGATTCTAAAGATTTTGGTTCACCAAATCATATTTTCGTGTTTTAATGCGTAACAAGTAAAATTCAATAAATGCACAGTTTTTTTTTCCAGCTTTTCATCTAAGGTAGCGATTAAAGGCATTTAATTATTTTATTTTCCATTATATATTTTTCGAAAGATAATAATTTATTTAGATTAAATATTTTTTTATTTAATTAATTTAAAATTCAAAATTAATTTTCACGTTTTTCCAAGATCTCCGATTTTATAAAAAAATCATTCTAAACGTGATATTTTGTAAAAAATAAAATATTTAAAGTTTTTCCATTTATTAAAAATTTTAATTAAAAAAAAATTCTTTTCTTTTCTTTTACAAATTAATTAATTAAATCGAGTTTTCTAAATTAATTAAATTAACAAAAAAATATAAAATAGATATATATCATCCACGTAGTTCATATTAATATAGATGCAAGATATGTATATATCTCGGTTTTATGGTCAAAACGAAACTCTGAAGAGTTTCAATCTCCTGTTAAAGATAAGTTGTAAGAATCTCATTCTGAACCAGTTTCATGTATCTCGATTACATCAGGCTTCTCTGATACACTGTGATATACTAATATATCACACGAGGATAAAAACATATTAGAATATCACGATCAAAACAACCCCAAACAGCCACACCACCGCCGGCGACAGCACTACTGTCGCTAGTGCCACTGCTCCAGCCACTTCAGGTGGCTTTTGCCGCCTCCTTCGTGCTCCGTTTTCGATGTCATTTTTTTAAAAAAATAGCTCTCAAAAAGTAGTATTTTTCTGTTAAAAAAATTAAAAAGAAAACTGCCCAAAATATAGCTTTCGATGAGCCCCAAAAATAGCTGTCGCCGCTACCTGCGCTACCGCCCACTTTAGCCCACTATTGGGACTTTTTTCGGTGGTGTTTTCGTTCCTGTTTTTTTCAAAAAATAGCACTAATATCTAGCAACATGTTGCTTCGAAGAACGCCTAAAAAATAGTCCTAAAAAAGCCTCGAAAATAGCCCCAAAGGGCCGCCGGTGCCGCCTTTTCCCACCTATTTTGTTGTTTCTTTTTCCTTCTTTTTGGACAGTTTTTCCAGTGGTATTTTAATGCTATTTTATGCCAAAAAATATGCTCAAAACAAGTCTCCAAAATATCAAAAAAACTATCGACAAATGGCTCTAGACTGCCGCTGGTGGGCTATTTTTGTTGGAGCCAAAACTGTTTAGATCATTGTTTTTGGAAATGATTAATCGGTAAAAAATTAACTGGACGGGCAAACGTCGAAACGGGCTCCAGATAAAACTTTTGACATCGAACGATCAAAAATAAATCCGTGCAACCAAAGTTAATTTAGAAGAATACCTCTTGTCAATCTAATCTTCAACTACGACTTGATTTCGAGTTGAAACTCCAGTCAGATCTTCTACTGTATTCTCTTACGCGATCCTCGAACGTAGTGTGGGCAACGATCCTTCGAGAACTTGTACTGGCAGAACCCCGATATATTTAAATCTTTGAAAGACAAAAATAATATCTCAATGATAATGATATATGGACTATCAATCTCTAACTGGTTCAGCCTACCCGCGTATATATAGGGTTACAGCAGGGACCTGGGGAGTAATTATGAGTAAGACTTCCAGTGGAACACAAACACCTACCAGCGGTTTCTGTAATTAAAGAAAGACGCATAGCGGTATCTACAATTATGAAAAACCAGCAGCAGGTTCGGTTACCATGTCTGGTATGGCAGAGTCAGTACATAGGATCTCATTTATCTTGTCTCCTCGGTTGATTATTGTCCCGAGTGGAGAATGTTATTTTACTGCTTTCTCTTAGCTGTGGCATGATAATTCTCAGGTTTATATGCATAGTTTCAAGGATGAAAGTGATAGTTTTCAGATGGAAAACTTGTGGTTTTTGTGAGAAAATTGTGTTGGCTTTTGTGGTTGAGTTAGCTCCTACCATATGATTGCATATCCTGCTTTATAGCTTTATAGTCTGTTTCTATTGAGTTTCGGCTCACATGGTGGGATTTTTTTTGAAAACTTTTTCAGGTGGACGTGAGGAGATGACCTAGATGCCCGTTGAGACGGAAGACTAGTCGTAGTTTCTCCTG
>JAULJZ010210422.1:0-18701 GCA_032270985.1 Heliamphora pulchella | reverse complement strand
ATAGTATGGTGATCCAGTCGACTAGGGGTGATGATCCAGTCGACTGACTTGGGTTTGAGTTTCTTTGTGTTTTTCCAATAGCTTTTTGGTCTATTGAATTATGGGGTTCTGTCGACTGAACTCCTAGACAGGGGTGTTTTTCCTTTCTTGTTTCAGTTGGTTGTGTTGTGGCATTAGGGGGTTGTTGTCGTTTTGTTGTCGTCTTCAAGGATGACGTGGTTTTGTTAATCGTGATGTTTATAGTGTTAGGGTTGGTATACTGAAAATTATATTTTTAATATTTATTTTTATTTTAATAAAATTAATTTTTCATTTTATGAGAATCTTTATGAGTAATGTATGTATATCATTTCTTAATGTTATACATGGATGTCCAATATTCTGTATAGTATTTAATCTGGTGTGTAAAGTACAGCCTGCACACAGAAGATTAGATTTTAGGTTCTTACAGAATAGAAGTTTTATGTTCATAGTTTAGATAGAAACGGACATACCATCGGTACGACTGTGGTACAAAGTTTTAGTATACATGTCTTGATTACGGGGAACAGATAATAGCGTCGTCTATTGTTCCGACACTCTATGCTAGTACACTGTGTCTATTGAACGGGACATTTGGGGTAATTAATTTTATACTGACTATATAAATTAATTCACACCCCAAAGTTAATATGAATAGTGTTTTTGCTCTTAATTCTAAAATAATTATTGATTTGCATAAATTTAATATTCGTTATTTTGATTCATTAGAGGATGCGATCTTATATGGGTCTATATTCCCGGTGAGTTGGATAGCGGTATTATTTGTATGACAAATATTAATTATTGACGGAATTTACGTCATGAATAATCGGGATTGATGATACCCCCTTAAGGATATTTATAAGTTTCGACCGGGCCAAATTTTGCAGGTAAATTTGATTATCCGACGGTCAAATAAATTAAACGGAAGAGTTTAAGAAATATCAAGATGCCGATTAAATTAAATTGTCAGTAATTAAATTTAATCGACGGGTAGCGAAAATATTAACGTGGGGATAAATGGTAAGCATTTAATAACAGGAGCTCAATGCAAGAAAGTCTTGAGATTATGGGTCAAAGTGCAATTGTAGTTCTTTAGTGGTGTGAAGTGTAATTCAGTATTTTATGAAAATTACAGAAATCGCTGCATGACTTTCCATAATTGCAGAAACCTCTAGTAGGTGTCTGTGTTCCACTGGAAGTCTAACTCATAATTACTCCCCAGGTCCCTACTGTAGCCCTATATATACGCGGGTAGGCTGAACCAGTTTGAATTTGATATCTCATATATCATTATTATTATATTATTTTTGTCTTTCAAGACTTAAATATATCGGGGTTCTGCCGGTATGAGTTTTCGGAGGATCGTAGCCCATACTACGTTCGAGGAACGCGTAAGGGAATACAGTAGAAGATCTGACTGGAGTTTCTACTCGAAATCAAGTCGTAGTTGAAGATTAGATCAACAAAAGGTATTCTTCTAAATTAAATTTGGTTACACGAGTTTATTTTTGATCGTTCGACGTCGAAATTTTTATCTGGAGCCCGTTTCGGCGTTTGCCCGTCCAGTAAAGTTTTTACCAAAAATCGTTTACAAAAATAGTAATCTTAGCAGTATTGCCTCCAACAAATTGATATTAGAACCGTTTTGTTTTTTATTTATGGTTATCGGGACTGGGTAGTTTTAGAACTATTGCTAACTTTGTTTTGCAAGCGTTCTAAATCTTGATTTTATGATCATTATTTATTTTCATATTTGATTGAATGCGTGGATGATTATTAATTATTATTTTTTAAACTATGAGGGTTGATCGTGGTAGATTGATTATGAACTCTATGCAGGCATAGGATCAATGTAAAAATTATTATTTTTTGATTTCTAGTTTTTGTATTTTTTTTGATTTTATGTAATCGAAAAAAAAGGAAGAATGAAGAACTGTCGAAGGACATGGAACAGGATTAAAGCTGTGGAATTTTTTTTTTAGCCAAATAGTTTTTTTTTTGTTAAAATAAAAAAAGGTAGCATTTTTCCAGGCTATTTCGGTTGAAGCAGTGTTTTTTTTTTCTTTTTTTCCTCAATAAAAAAAAGGGTCAAGCTTTAACCAAGCCGCAGCAAACTGTTGCGAAACAGTGGAGCAATTTTTCCAAACAGTGCAAACAGTAGCAGCAGCAGTGCTATATAGGCGCAATTCCCAAGTGCAGCTGTGGCTTTGAAGCTTCAGTGGAAGAAAAGAAAAAAAAAAAAAAAGCAGCAGTTTCCAAAACCGCAGCACGCAAACGTAGCCTTAGGCTGCGACAATAGCAAACTGTTTCACAAAAGGCGCCAGTTTCCATTCACACTGCTGTGGTTTACAAGGAGAAAGAAAAAAAAAGGGGAAAAAGTAAAAAGCGATTTTTCTTCAGTAAGCAAGCAGTGCCCAATCACACGCCACTATGTTTTGGTTTTTACGTACTGTTTCGGTTTTTGAACCTCTTGTCGCTATTCCTAAGCAAGCAACCGCACCAAACACAACAGTTTTTTGGCTGTTTTTTCGCAGCAAACTTCAGCAATTTTTTTTTTCATAAAGATGAAAAAGCAGGCGGTTTCCAAACAGCGCCTATGCTGAAGCTTTTCAAGACTGTTTCGCTGGTTTCAAGATCAGAAGTGGTTTTCAACCCAAATCCTGTGGTGCATATTTGGGCGCAAATTCCGAAATTGAAGCAGTGCAAATCCAAACCGTGGAGCAATTTCAGTAGCGCCAAACAGGAGGCAATCCCAGTCGCTTTTCCAGGCAGTTTTTCCAGCAAATCCAAACACTGTTCGGGGGTTTTCCAAACACAGGCGCAAGTAGAGGTTTCCAAGTACACTGTTTCGGTGATTTGAAATTGAGTAATATGTAGAATTCTGCAGCAACTGAAAGACTAAAAACTTATCTTAAACAGGATACTAAAACTCTTTAGAGTTTCAAATGGATCATAAAATCGGGATATATTTATCTTGTATTTAATTTATTTTTTTTATTAATTACGTGAATGATAAATATTGATTTTATTTATCCTGTTAATTTAATTAATTCGAATATTTAGTTTTAATTAAAATATTTTGTAATGAAAAATAAAATTTAGTTTTTTTTAATTAATTAATTTTAATTAAATGGAAAAACTTTAAATATTTTATTTTTTTTTACAAAATATCATGTTTAAGATGAATTTATTTTAAATCAGATATCTTGGAAAATATGAGAATTAATTCTGGATTTTGATTTAATTAAATAAAAAAATATTTAATCAAAATAAATTACTATTTTTTAAAAAATATGAGATGATAAATAAAATAAATAAATACCTTTAATCACTACCTTAGCAGAAATGCTAAAGAAAATATTATGCATTTATTAAATTTTATTTGTTACACATTTAAACACGAAAACAAGGTTTGAAAAATCAGAATCTTTAGAATCGTGTATACGGAAAGATATTTGATTCTTTCAGATCGTGTGACTTTTGAAATTAATAAATTTATTTTAATTAAATAAATTTTTATAATTCTAAAAAATATTTTAAAAATCTAAATGGGAGAGAGAATTTATTCACAGATAAATCACACGGTCTCCATCACCAGTTTGTAGGCGATGTAATTAAATCCTGCGTGTTGGCAGTAAAGCCTTCCTTCCCATCGGACAGATTAATTGCGGTATCGCCAGTACAAACCTGCTTTAGGGATAATTCTGGATAATTGCTAGTGTAGATCACCTAATTCTTATCAAAGAACCAACGATGATTAGTAGAGACCAACCTTACGGTTGGGCGAACGGGGTACCTAACACCTTCCCCAATTCGTACCTTAGCCCCCGAACCCTATTTTTGTAGTTAACGTTTTCAAGATCAAGTAGCCATTTTTTTTCTTTGTTTTTCTCAAAAACTAAATGGCAACTCAATTTTCAACCAAAAGGGATTTTCAAAATTTGGCTTTCAAGATGTTAAAATATTTTCTAAACATATTTGATACCCTTATTTTTGAAACATTTCCAAAAACTCCTAAATCCCAACGCCACAGTATTTTCTGGCGACTCCGCTGGGGACTGGTTTCTAAAACTAAATAAGAGGGCTAGACTTGAAAACATATTGGTTCTTAATAAGAATTTCTCATTTGCATTTTCGCATGCATACGCATTATTTTTCAATCCCCCCTGCTTGGTCGACCTGACGCCCTGAATGTACATCCGTTTCGGGGATCATTGGGAAAGCGGGCTGCCCTTACTGACTGTATGCTATCATAGATACAGTAAAAGAGTTCGGGCATACTGTTTGACCATGTTCTGCATGGGAGGTATATACCTGACTCTATTCAAAAGGAGCCATGTTCGATTGACCAAAATTGGCCTTTTACATATAGTGAACTTAGAACTCTCTTTTAGGTGCAATTGACCTTGTTAGGATTATGTGTTTTTTTTATTGTATATTTTCCTTGGGTATTGATAGGATTATTTGTCCGAATTAGGTTAGTTCCTTTCCCGAGTTCGGCTCAGGTTTTTCTTTTATCCCTTATTGATTAGGTTAGCTTTTCTTTCGAATTTTTACCCGAGCCTTGTTCCTCACTATGATCGGTTTTCACACCATAGTCTTCTTCTCGGGGTCATGCCCATGTTTCATTTTAAGGCCTCTAGGGTAGTTTCTCTCTCCTATGGGTTCTTCTCGGGTTGTTAGTTTTTTTTGCCTTTGTTTAGGCTCGTTTCTTCCAAAACTCTTAACATACCCATGAGAGTTAGTCCATTTTCCTTACCGTTATGCTGCCCATTTTCTGTTAGAATCCTAGATTAAACCAACCCGTTGAAAGTTATAATTGTTTCCTTACCGGAGTGCTGCCCGCTTACCCGTTTTAGGTAAACTTTCCTTCTAGAATATAGTTAATCCCCCTCCTTAGCCATCATTCTGGTTTTTGGGTCATCCTGTTGTTATGCTGCAAGCATGAGCTCGACAGGGGCATTATTTTAGTCTCCGTGTTTATCTGCCCACAATTTGCTATTTTGGGTATCTAAGATATTTGCTATCTGTTGTCAGAATGTTTGTCCGAGAGGTGTCTGATACTGGTTGTTCTGCTTTTAGGATCTAGGTTTTCTCTGTGAGAAAAGTATAGTCAGCACACGTTTGGGTGAGGTCAGGATCAGGCAGACTTTGTAGGGTATTTGAACAGTCAACTGAAATAGAAAAAAACGAGATGAACTTGAGAGTTCTGATGAGAGCTATTGCTGAAATACAGAGGGTTGTGGAGCAGCAAACTCAGGCTCATAATCAGTTTCAAGCACAGATTTAGGCAATCCAGGCCCGTTTACCAGTACTGAACGAACAGCATGTTGACCTAAATAGTAACAGGGAAGACTTTTGGGATAATAACCAGATCCCCGATGGATCGCAAGTTGTTCCACCACCACCACGAGTCCCTCGTCAGGTGATAGTTAAGGAAGAAAACACAGCTCAATCCAGAGAATCTGCATTGATTGAAAAGATCGATCGGATGGAGAAGGTCCTTAGAAAGGCCAAAGGGATCAAAGAATGTATGCTAGATGTGGGAGGACTATGTTTATTCGCAGACGCTAAGCTCCCGGATAAGTTCAAGATGCTCGACATGGAAAAATTTGACAAAACCAAAGATCCTAAGACCAGAACTTGGGAAGACATAGCTACGGCTTTTGTCAATCAGTATAGTTACAATGTCCAACTGGACATAACTACCCGAGAGCTTGAGACCACTCGACAGGAGAATCGAGAGTCTTTTGTTGACTTCCTGATCCAATGGAGGGGTAAGGCCGCCAAGATGACAAACCGGCCCTCTGAAAAAGAGCAAGTGAGGATAGTAGTGAAGAATCTGCAAGCTCCCCTAAAACGCTATCTAATCACACAACTGCTCGAATGAACCGCTCTCCACATTCGAGCAGTTGTTTGATGCTGGGGTTCAGATTGAAGATGCAATTCAGTCTGGGGATATTGAAAAGGCTGAACCGAGCCAGAAACCTAGGAGGACCTTCCCCACAAATAACTAAAACCAATCTGCTTCGACAAACCTCGTGTCTCGTTCAAACGAGGTAAACCGACTGAACCCATCCTCTTTTGCCAACAATCTAATAATACCCAACAGTCAGACAATGGCCAACAGCAACAAAGGCCGAGGAGGGCCTTCACTCCCCTCAACATCTCATTATCCACTGTCCTGAGTCGACTCATCGAGAAGGGGCTTATCAAACCATTGAATCCCATGCCCGTTCTTGATTCCTTACTGCCAAGGTTTAATGCTTCTCAATACTACGCCTTCCACTAAGGCCATTGACACTTAACTGATAAGTGGTTAAGGCTCCGACATGAGATCCAGAATCTCATTGACAACAAGGTAATCCCTCCACCATCTGCCACCCCAAAGCTGAATGTCACGACTAACCCATTGCCAAATCATGCCAGGCAAACTGGGGTAAATTACATGTATCTAGGGGAACTAGAGGACCCGAGTCAGCACATCTATTCAGCATACCTACCACGCCCTCATCTTTCAGTAACTAAGGATCGGACAGCATGTTCATTTATTATGGCTAGAGACAGCCGAGACAGGATGGTGGAATGGAATGTTGGTGCTTGGGAGTGGTATCAGACAACATTCCCAGCTATTCAACTAGAAGAAGAGGAGCGCAATGAAGAAGATGATTGGCCTTTGGATTACCCAGCTCGACCATATGGGTTTGGTCACATGCTCAATGGCGTTACCCTTCCCCAGCTTTTTGAGAAAGAGATATATATGGATGAAATGAAATCCTATTGGCTAGTAAGAGTTGTGCTGAAGTCCGACAGAGCAGAGTGGACCAATTTTTGGGCCGCTCGAGAACAACAGGTGAACTTTATTGAAGAGGATATATGAGAAGAAATTGATAATACATGGGCCATCGAAGATGACGAGGAGAGAAAAGAAAGAATGGCAATCACGGATTTAGGCAATTTATGGGCATTCGAAAGACCTCCGCATGTGAATGAGATGCGACATACCAATGACACGATAACAGGATTATGGGATCCCGAGGAGGGGATAGAACATCTGACCAGAAGCGGGCAACATTTCAAGCCATCCCAGCTGGAAAAGGGGCAACCAAGTGGAAAAGGAAAGGAAAAAGAACATGAAGAAGAAGATGATGCGGTGCTGAAGCAGTTAAAGAAGACGCAAGCTAACATCAGCATTTGAGGGCTACTAATGGCCTCGCACAAACATAGACAAGCTGTGCTAAAAGTTTTAAATAAAGCCAACATTTCGATAGATGCCACCCCAGAGCAGCTGATTAGACTTATTCTGCCAGTGGTGGAACTAAAAGTCATTTTTTTTCCGATAAAGATCTGCCAATAGAGGAAAGGAGCCATAATAAACCACTACACATTACTGTCAAGTGCCTGGACAAAGGGTCCCTCTGACTCTTATCGACAATGGGTCTGCATTAAATGTATACCCACTCAGAACATCACTCTGTTTAAGACTAAAGCCGGTGCACTTCATACCGAGCAATCAAGGGGTTCGGGCTTATGACAACATAAGAAGGGACGTACTGGGACTTGTGTCATTTGCAATATCAGTAGGGCATTTGGAAATGTCGGTCGAATTTCATGTACTAGACGTATCGGTATCTTTTAAGTTGTTGTTGGGAAGGCCTTGGTTGCATGACCCGAGTGTCTAAGCTGTACCATCTACTCTCCATCAAAAACTGAAACTGATGAGAAATGGGACAATTTTGACTATTTACGGAGAAGACAGCATTCATCCCCTAAGAGGAGGAGAGGACTCAATCCTGTTGGAAGTACAGCATGGTAAAGGTGATGTATCGCTCAGTGGTTTCCGATTTGATGATGCACAGACTGTTTAGACGCTGATGAATGAAGAGGAAAGGTACATCAACCCGCGGGTTACAATAATGATGAGAAAAATGTCCTTCTTCCCTGGTATGGGATTAGGGCGTAAGTAGTAGGAAATCCCGGAACCCATTAAGATATTGCCGACTTCGCATCGTTTTGGTCTTGGGTATAAACCAACGGAAGAAGATCTAGAAGGGCCTAGAATGGGATGGAAAGCTAATTATACTGGAACGCTCAATGGGTACTTCATCAAGAAAGGGGAGGATTTTCCATACTGTGGCTTCCCAGACTCGTGGATTGACGAAAAAACCAATCAAAAGCTGCCTGGATTAGAGATCTTTTTTAGCCATCAGTTGTCTGATACAGAAGAGGAAAAGGCAGTGAAACGGAAAGAAAAAGGGAAGAATATTCAAGAAGAAGACTGGGTTGACAGATTGGACGGCAATGACTTGGGAATACTTTTCAATGAAAAGATGCCTCAACTGCATATAACTAAACTGCACTGTTTCATGATGGGTCTCAGTGCACCAGCAGATTGCACCAAGATCATCGTCAATGCAGCTGCAAAGGATGTGAAGAATTGGACCATCGAGTCATGTAATATGCAAGATGTCTATCCTAAGTCCAAGTTTGAGTCGGAGTCGAAGTCTGTAGTCGAGGGCACGTCCGTTGGTGCACCTTTCCCTGCTTTTGCTATCGAGTTTGTAATTTCCTCTTCTTTCAATGAAATGAACGAAATTTTCGATTACTCTGCTTTGTTTGATTTATTTCATATGCTTTCTGACAATTTTAAATTCGACCGGGATATTCCTAAAAAAATAAAAATTTTAATAAAAAGAGAAGAAGAAATGCGTGTCCAACTAATAATTGAAGAAACTTTATCAATAAATCTGGGTAATAAAACTAACCCGCAAAATGTTCAAATTGGTTCTTCTTTATCCTTAGTCGAACAAAAGCAATTGATAACTTTATTAAAAGAATTCAAAGATGTGTTTGCATGGTCTTACGAGGACATGTCCGGAATTGATCCTGATATTGTCTAACACCATATTCCTCTATACCCTGATGCTAAATCGGTCAAACAAAAATTAAGACAGATCTGGCCAGAATGGGCTCTAAAAATCGAAAAAGAAGTTGCTAAACAGATCAATGCAGGATTCCTCATGGTAACTAAGTATCCGCAATGGGTAGCCAACATTGTTCTAGTGCTTAAGAAGGACGGTCGTATCTGAGTTTACGTGGATTTTTCAGATCTCAACAAGGTTAGCCCGAAAGACGATTTTCCACTACCACACATTGATGTCTTGGTAGACACTACAGCGGGGCACGCCCTGTTGTCATTCATGGATGGCTTCTTCGGATACAACCTGATTCTGATGGATCCCGAGGACAGAGAAAAGATGACCTTCACTACACCATGGGGAACCTATTGTTATCGTGTAATGCCGTTTGGTTTGAAAAATGCAGGGGTAACCTATCAGAGGACTGCCACTACTTTACTGCATAACATGATACATAAGGAGGTCGAGATGTACGTAGACGATATGATAGTCAAGTCAAAGGATCGGGATGGTCACATCACAGCACTGCGAAAGTTCTTTGAAAGGATCCAAAAATATAAGATGCAACTCAATCCACAAAAGTGCACATTTGGAGTCACTGTCGGAAAGATGCTCGGGTTTATGATCACGCAACGAGGCATTAAAGTAGATCCTTCAAGGATTAAGGTAATCTTGGAAATGCCTCCTCCGAGGACTGAGCGAGAAGTCGTGGGCTTTTTGGGTAAAATACAATTTATTAGTCGATTCATCACAAAACTAACAACTACCTGTGAGCCGCTCTTCCGTCTACTGAAGAAAGGAGTCGCGTTCAAATGGGATCAGAAATGCCAAGATGCCTTTGATGCCATACGACAGTATCTGCAAAATCTTCCTGTTCTAGCTTCTCCCGAACCTGACAGGCCACTAATCCTCTATTTGCCAATAACTGATTCAGCTATGGGATGCATGCTAACACAAGAAGGTGAAACTAGAATCGAAAAGGCCATCTACTACCTAAGCAAGAAGATGACAGGATAAGAAATACGATACACACTACTAGAGAAGACATGCTGGGCCTTGGTTTGGGCTTCCCAAAAATTGAGGCACTACATGTTGTCTTTCACAGTGAATATCATCTCCCGGATGGACTCGTTGAAGTATCTATTTGAAAAGCCAGCATTGACAAGAAGGTTGGCCTAATGGTTGCTGTTATTATTTGAACTTGATCTCCAATACGTCACCCGAATGTCAGTCAAGGGTAGGACAGTGGCAGAATTTCTGGCCAATCAACCAATTGAAGGAGATGAAGACACAGAGTTTGAGTTCCCTAATGAACAACTAATGAAAGTCGGGGATGACAAGTGGACTCTATATTTTGATGGAGCATCCAATCAATACGGCTATGGAATAGGAGTCCTTCTTGTCACTCCTGACGAATCACACCTTCCGTTGTCTCTAAAGCTCAATTTCGAAGTCACCAACAATCAGGCTGAGTACGAAGCATGTTTAGTTGGATTTGAGGCAGCATTAGAACTAGGGGCAAGAAAACTGGAAGTCATCGGAGATTCAACACTGGTGGTTTCACAAGCAAGAGGAGAATGAAAGGTCAGGGACTTAACCTTGAGTCTCAATCATCAAGAACTAGAGAAGCTAATACCGTGCTTTGAATCAGTGATATTTACCCATGTTCCGAGACTGTAGAACGAGTTCGCCGTTGCACTGGCTACCCTAGCATCCATGATTGACATACCACCCAGGGTTCGAATGAGGCCTTTGATAATTGAACAGAAAAGAAAGCCGGCATATGAGTTCACGGCCGCAATCGAAGAAAGCACTGACAACCTTCCATGGTACTCTGATATTCAGAATTTCATGGAGAAAAGAGAATACCCCAAGTTTGCTAGCAAAAAGGACAAAAGGGCAATACGAAGACTATCTGCACAGTTTGTCATTTGTCGTGGGAGACTGTACAAATGAGGGCATTCTGGGGTCAATAAATTGTGTGTCAGCATGAAGAAGGCCAAGCATTGATGAAAGAAATCCGGGAGTTTGTGGACCACATATGAGTGGAAATATGTTAGCCAAGAAAATTTTACGACAAGGATACTTTTAGATGACAATGGAGACATACTGCATATAGTTCGTGCAGAGATGTCATAAGTGTCAGATTCATGTAAACCTTATGCGCGTTCCCCCATCTTAGCTGTATAACCTGACATCACCGTGGCCATTCTCACTATGGAGCATCGATGTGATCGGCAAGGTGACACCGAAGGCGTCAAATGGACACGAGTTCATCTTAGTGGCCATTGATTACTTTACTAAGTGGGTAGAAGCCGCTTCCTACTCAGTATTGAAAGCTTCTCATGTTGTCAAGTTCATCAAGAAGAACATCATCTGCCGGTACGGAGTCCCACATGAGGTCATCTCAGACAACGGTTAACATTTTTAAGAAGAGGTCTTGGATCTTTTCAAAGAATACTGAATAGTGGCCCATAGTCCTCAACATATCGGCTGCAGACCAATGGAGCGGTTGAGGAAGCAAACAAGAACATCAAGAAAATTTTACAAAAGACGATCAACTCACATAAGGATTGGCCGGAGCATCTACCATTTTCACTTTGGGGATACCGAACGTCGATCAGAACTTCAACTGGAATTGCACCATACTCTTTAGTGTACGGGATGGAAGCCGTGCTTCCCATCGAGGTGGAAATCCCTTCACTAAGAGTAGTAGCCGAGGCCAGTATTTCAGAAGCAAAATGGCAAAGGAATCGAATGGAGGAGTTTCTCTTGTTTGATGAAAGAAGACTGTAGGCACTGTTTCATGTACAAGGGTATCCAAGGAGGATAGCTTGAGCATTCAACAAGAAGGATAAGACTCGGGACCTTAGAGAAGGAGATTTGATTCTTAAGGAAATCAGAGCTCCTATCTTTGACCTGCGAGGCACGTTCAAGCCAAATTGGTCCGGACCGTTTCTCATCAAGACCATCATGACCGGTGGTGCAGTTATTATTATGGATTTAGATGGCAATGTGTTCTTCACTCCAGTAAACTTCGATCAACTCAAAAAGTACTATCCTTGAGGTAAAAATAAAAAGAAAGTAAAACCTCGCTGAGTTAAAAAATAAAAAGGCAACTTAGGCAAAAGTCATAGCAGCCCGCAAGGCCGAAAATCCAAAAAGGTAACCTTGACAAAAGTTAAGGCATCACAAAAAGGAGAGTGTTAATACCTAAGTAAAAATCGAGCCCGAACTACATTATTGTCTGATTCCATCTTTTTGGGATACGTAGGCAGCTTCTTTTAAGAAGTCCGGCCACATTCTTCGTTTTTAACCATCTTTGGATCTGAGCAAGACCAATGCGAATTAATTTTTAAAATTTTGACAATAAAAACTTTTGATAAATTTGAACCGTCTAAAACATAAAGTGGGAGTTTTCGTTACTTTGATTAGAGTTACAAAGTTTTTGAAATAAAATGAAGGGTTCGCAAGTCCCAAACTCTACAAAATAAAGATGAAGGCTATAAAATTTTTAAAAACAAAGCAGGAGGCCTCAAATCTTTCTCCTTTTCGCTGCCTGTTTTCTCTCTTCTTTATCTTTCTTCTCCTTGTCTTGTGTTAGCTATGTCTTGTATTCAGCAGAAAGCTCGGAACATTGTAGCTCCTGCATCTCCATCAATGAGCAGGATGGCCAAGCCTCCTAATATAATGCCATAAATGGGACCCGTAGTACAAATGAAGATAAACGGCCTTGGATATTGTGAGGGGTGATCTGACTGCGACCGAACTACCGCATGATCCTATGGGGATAATAGAAAGTCGTCTGACGCAGACCAACGAGCAAAACACCAGGCTGATCCATGGTAGTCAGGGTCATAGCAGGGATCCGCCACCAAGGGCACTGCCAAGTAATATCTGGGCCAGTCAGGGATGAAAGGTACTGTCGCCAGGCCACTTCGGTGTCACATAGCTGATAATATGGTCGATAGAGAAAAGCTGCAGCACTGTGTCTATCAGTAGGTGGCTTCTGTACAAGATTCACTTTCTTCATCAGCCAAATCTGCAGTGAAAGTTAGATCAGTAAGGGAAAGGCCTGGCAGAAAGCTTTGATAAAGAAAAAGGTTTTGAGCTTACCTGAAGAAGCAAAGGACTGCCAATAAAAGTAGTGGCTTCACCACGATGAACAGCATATAGGCCCAGCAGTGTCTCGGTTAAGATAAGTGGCACAAAGTCCTTCCCCATCCACATCTGATCAGCAATGTCAACCAGGGCGCAGCTAACTCGCCCGCGGTGGCGTTGGGATTTAGGGGTCACAAATAAGGGAATTCAAAAGATGTTTTGGAAAATATTTTAAACACCTTAAAAATTAAATTTAAAAAACCCCTTTTTTATCAAAAATGGAGTCGCCACTTAGTTTTTGAAAAAAACTAAGAAAAACAAAAAAAAATGGCCACTAATCTTTCGAAAAAGTTAACCAGAGAAAAAGGGTTCAGGGGCTAAGGTACGAATCAAAAAAGGTGTTAGACACCCCGTTCACCCAACCAAAAGGTTAGCCTCTACTAATCATCATTGGTTCTTTAATAGAATTTCTCAAATGCATACAAATAAAAAAATGGAGGCAAAGAGAGAACATTCAAAATCAAGTATAGAAAATACATAAAATATGTACGTAATATTTCAAAACAAATAAGTGTCAAAAGAAAAATCATAAGTCCTATAACATGCAATTCCTATCCAAAGGATTCATGGAACATATCCACATGCAATATTCACAAAAATAAGCTAACTATCATGATTTGCATAAAATAATAAAGGCATGTTAGAAATTACCAAAACTACCTAAACATGGATTTTTTACCAAAATAGACTAAACAAGTCAAAACATGTATTTAAAGAGAATAGCCAAAAATATGCATTACTAAAAATAAACTAAATTTACATTAAAGACAAAAACTAAATGTAAGAAAAAGATGCATGAAAATTATAGGCTAAAAGAAAGCTTATGAGAGTTTTATAACAAAGAGAATTTTAAAAGTTTAAAGAAAAATAAAGAAAAAGAAAAATATACTAAAATGAAAATGGTAGAAAATACTATTAAGCTAAAGAAGAAAATCTAATTATTTGCATTTTTATGCATTTTTATGATTTTTGGGTTTTAACAAAATGAAAAAGAAAGGAAAACATTATAAAAGGAAAATTAATCTTAACAAAAGAAGGAATTGAAGATGTTATTAATAAAAGAAAATCTAATTTATTCATATTTTATACTTGTAAAGAAAATAAAAGAAAAAAATAAAATAAAAGAAATAAAACAAATAAAAGAGTTTTTATTTTATTAAAAGAGAAAATTATAATGTCATTTAAAGATGGAAGTTAGCTTAAAAGTCCTTTGTAATTTTTTAAGTTTCATAGAATGAAGAATAATAAAGCTAAAAAAAGAAATAGAAAATAAAGTTTTAAAAGAAAATAAATACTAATATTAAGAGAAAAGAAATATTTGAATGGAACTTTATAAGAAAATTATATTTAATAAAGATATTAAAATGCTACATTATGAGTAGAATAATGTTAATAATAAAGCAATAAAATGAATGCTATGGAAAAAAATTACACTATTATAGAAAGAAAAAGTCAGGGAAGTAATACTAGGGTAGAAAGAAGATAAAATAAAGCATTAAATTAGAATTACAAGAGAAAAAAATAAAGTGCTTAGTAAAAGAAATTAGATTAACTAAAATGAAGAAAAAGAAAATGGATACTAGAACACTAAGAAAACTAATGCTAGCAAAACAAAAGGAATTAAAAACAAAAATTTAACTTAAATGTGAAATGTAGTATTGGTTACCACATTAACATAAATATAGGTGCATTGTTATAACAATTAACAACATTATTAAATTGTAATTGTTAAAGAATATTAGCACCATTTTATGATTTAATGAGTTTAATGTAGATAAGTAAAGAACTAAGACAAGTAAACTAAATAAGCTAAAAAAGAAAATTAAATTTAAACATGAATGAAATAATTATAAACAATAAAAGAAATAATAGAAATAGAACAATTAAAGTAACCCGATCACTCCAAAAGATAGAAAATGGAGCTAGAAGGACCGAGGATCCAAACAAGTTACCTAAATTGCCGGGGAATCCTCAAGTTGTGGAATGGGCCTCGGCGAACCAATCCTTGGGTGGTAATCCAAGCTAGGGTTGCAATGTAGGCGTTGGAAGGCTCGGATCTCGGTATCTCGGCAGGAGTTTGGCATCGGGACTCGGGATCGCTTGGTATATCGACATAATTTCTCTCACTCAGAATTCGTACTGAAAATGTACGCTGGGGTACGGTATTTACAGAATTATTCAACCAATGAGATGTTGCCACGTTTTGGGACACGTCAGGCCATTTGGAGTTGGCGGTCGCCATGTTTGTGAAAGGTTCCATAACGTTCTACGACGGTCGCCATGATGGAGTTGGTGGTCGCCACGTTTGGCTAGGGTTTCCAAGAGGTTCAATTGGCGGTCACCATAATGAGCATGGCGGTCACCTTACTTGGGCAGCAAGTTTTGGTGGTTCGACAAAATTTTACTGGTTTGAAGGTTTCAGGTTCAAATATCGAGCTTGGATCACTTCCCGAGGATCGTACTGAGGCACTATTCCACCTGTTTTCATCATCGGATTCACCTAAGATTGGGTGGGGTCAAATTGGGGTGTCTAAAGTTGCCCCTCTTTGATATAACTTGCAGAGCAATGCGTGAAGCAGGTTATATCAAAAACCCAAAGACAACAACCATTTGACTGAGCTGTCAATCTTAGGCCACAAACACACAAGTATGCATATGATGTTGGTCATACTCAAATTTTTATGGAGTTGCCTACGTACCCTTTGCTAGGGATTAGACCAGAACGTAGTTCATGGGGCAAAATGCAAAGATGTAATGATAAGAAACATGAATTGGATGCTAACTTGAATAAATGCTAACATGATGCAGATAGGTATAATGTAATGCAAACATGAGTCAGTTTAAGATCGTGAAGAGGACTGAGTCAATTTAGGGTCGTGAGGAGGATCGACGAGTAAGTTTAAGGTCGTAAGGAGGACCGACGAGTCAGTTTATGGTCGTGAAGAGGACCGACGAGTCAGTTTATGATCGTGACGAGGACCGACGAGTTAGTTTAAGGTCGTGAGGAGGACCGATGAGTTAGTTTATGGTCATGAGAAGGACCGAGTCAGTTTAGGGTCATGAGAAGGACCTACGAGTCAGGCATCAAATGTTAAGTCAAGATCTAAGAATATGGGACTTAGAATTAGGTTTATCGGAAGAGAGATTGAAATACAAGCTACGGCTTAAAGTTAATCTTATCGGAGAGATCGCGAATTAAGTATGGGATGAGGTGTGAGATAGAAATAATTGAAAGCCAAGTCAAGGCTTAAAACTATCTTTACCGGGAGGGATAACCATGAATTAATTGGTCGAGTCAAGACCTAAAAACTCAGATGCCTAGCGCACTAGGGTTTTGAGAGATTTGCCTGGCGCACCAGGGCTTGGAACATTGGATGCCTAGCACATTAAGGCTTGGGAAACCTAAGACGCCTTCTGAACTTATGACCTAGACGCATTATGGACTAGGGTTTGAAGAAAACTAAGACACCTTCTAAACTTAAGACCTAGACGCCTTATGGACTAAGGTTTGAAGAAATCCTAAGACACCTTCTAAACTTAGGACCTAGACGCCTTATGGACTAGGGTTTGGAGAAAATCTGAGACACCTTATGGACTTAGGGCCTAGACGCCTTAGGGTTTGGAGAAAATCTAAGACACCTTAGGGACTTAGGACCTAGATGCCTTATGGACTAGGGTTTTGAAGAAAACCTAAGACACCTTACGAACTTAGGACCTAGACGCCTTATGGACTAGGGTTTGGAAAAAATCTAAGACACCTTCTAAACTTAGGATCTAAACGCCTTATGGACTAGGGTTTGGAAAAAACCTAAGACACCTTATAGACTTAGGACCTAGACGCCTTATAGACTAGGGTTTGGAGAAAACCTAAGACACCTTATGGACTTAGGACCTAGACGTCTTATGGACTAGGGTTTAAAGAAAATCTAAGACACCTTGCGGACTTTGGACCTAGATGCCTTATGGACTAGGGCTTGGAGAAAACCTAAGATGTCGTATAGACTTAGGACCTAGACGCCTTATGGACTAGGGTTTGGAGAAAATCTAAGACACCTTATGGACTTAGGACCTAGACGCCTTATGGACTAGGGTTTGAAGAAATCCTAAGACACCTTCTGGACTTAGGACCAAGAAGCTTTATGGACTAGGGTTTGGAGAACACTTAAGACACCTTATGGACTTAAGACCTAGACGCCTTATGGACTAGGGTTTGAAGATATCCTAAGACACCTTCTGAACTTAGGACCTAGACACCTTATGGACTAGGGTTTGAAGAAAACTTAAGACACCTTCTGAACTTAGGACCTAGACACCTTATGGACTAGGGTTTAGAGAAAAACTAAAGGATCGTCACTCGAGACGAACCTAGGGTTAAAAGGATTTGCCTGGCGCACCAGGGCTTAGAGTGCCTAGTCTTCTAGGGCTTAAAAGATTTTCCTGGTGCACCAGGGCTTAGGGAACCGAAGGGTCGTCTTACGAACCTAGAACCTAGACAACGCATCGCATATGACTGGGATTTGAAAGAAGTTTGCCTGGTGCACTAGGGCTTGGATCAATGAACCATTGCTGAGGGCTGCTACACAGCTTTTAGGATTCACGGGTTCATATTTTCTGCTTTGGTCTTGAAGAGTTGTGCCCCACTGTAGAGGAGTGCACTGTCATTCTTAGTCTCGTCCCTCGAGAGTTCATGCCAATAGCTTCCATGTTCATCATACATCCTTGTAGTCAGACTGGCCGAGATGTTTCTTTCTTCATCCATGGGGATTCACTAGACACAGACTATGTCCTGCCGGTGCCCTTGGTGACTTCAACTTTTAGTTGCGGTGCCGTTATTTTTTATGCATCCGTTTGCTTGCCTGGTGGACATTGCTGAGCAAATAAGGGCAGGGAAGGACTTCATGCCCCTAGTTTTAGCCGAGGCCCTAATTGGTCTAGTGCTATCCACCCGGGTGTAATCACGTCTTTTGCCGGTTGTCCTCTGCTTCTCCAAGGTGAAACTCAAATCTCTCATTTTTTCGCTCTTCTCTCCTTTTGCTGATTTTTTTCTCGATTTTTACTGCTATTCTCTTCTTTTGCTGATTTCTCTCGAATTTTACCGCTTTTCTCTCATTTTTCTACTATCTCCACATATCTCTCCTTTTACTGATTTCTCTCGATTCTTACCTCTTTTCTCTCTTCTCAGATTGGTTGATGGAGAAGGTAAATCTTTTGCAAAAAATAGGGTTTGAAAGGGTACAGTGATGCTGCCTTTGTCTGTCATCTTTTTTACCCGATATGCACTACTGAGGTAGCTTGGAGACAATATCTTTCTTCACTGATTGGAAGAGACATCACTTGGTAGTGCTCCTAGTGACAGATCCATTTTATGACTTTGACCATTATGGACCATCCAAATGTCTTGCTGATTGGTCTACGGCTATCCACTTTCTTCTATCCCCATCGGATCATGAGGCAGTTTGGTTGAGGTCAGATCATATTTCACAGCGTACAAGGTCGTATGTATTCATCTTCCCTTCAGGCTCCATTTCTGGTGCAGTATCAGGAGGCTTGACCATCTTGTTCACTAATGGAGATGCAGGAGCTATCCCACACTGAGCT
>JAULJZ010210401.1:0-18702 GCA_032270985.1 Heliamphora pulchella | reverse complement strand
GATAACCAACTACAAGGCATCTCTCCTCCTAGAGGAATCGCGAGTCAACTAGAGACTCCCACTCAACACCACTACCTTCTCGGGCAACCCTCAATTATGCGGCTTACGAAAATGCTAACCACTAGTCCTCAGAATGACTTCCGGTACCACAACACCAATGTTATCGATTCCCAATCACAGTGAGTACACCACTTGCCATACTTGGTTCTCAAACTCAGATCTCACTCAAGCACATCGGCTACTGTTCACTCCTTTATCCCTAAACGACGCATCTCACATGTCCATAAGACCCTCATCGGATACCCACAAAGGCACAACACTACACATTCACACCACTTCCACGACTTCTCCTCACAGGGTTGCACTACTCCAATACGATTCCCAATTGGTAAGCAATAGCCAAACGGATAGGCAATGAGCATGCTACAGTCTCGAGCTCACAGCTCTGATACACCCATCAGAAAACACTGAATGCTTAATTGGGAACACTTGTCTCTTATGTCACTACACGCGTACTATCGACACACAACTATCTGCACATAAGAGCAACCACATGCAAAACGAACAAAACGAGCCTCACCTACTAACTTTAGGCCAAACGGCCCGTCTTAGCACTCGCTTTTAAGGATAAGATGACATCACCATCTCTAGACCTTACGCCAGGTCACAAATCACCCACATCATCCCCCCAAAGGATCTCTTCATACCAATACGTCATCCTAAGACGACCGGGTTGACTATACTAACAACATCCATCACAGGCCCTACTAGTCTCACACACTCACACTTATCAAACATCTTGTACTACACATAGTCTTCCATCCATGAGAACAATAACTCAAGCCACAAACCTCAATTCTGTGAAACTTCTCGAATAATCTCAAACCATCGCTCATTAAAGCATAACCACCTCCGACATACATCTTATCATACGTATATGCACATCACTCGATAACTAATCTGTCGACAACATCTCTAATCCACATACTCATTCCTTATATAACATTCGATTTCTATCAAGAAACACGACTAAGCACCACGCCACGAGGAAGACACGAGGGTCATCAAACAAACCTTCAAAACCACAAGGTACTATTGTGGTTACCAATAACACCCCATAGGGTAAGGAATATTCCCAAACATTATATAAGCTTAGACTTTTTAACACACCTTAGGCCGGCGATTATTACGCTCCCGTCCACTATGCTCCTATCCACTATGCTCCTGTCCATACCCAATCTCGGGGCACATGGCTCATGACATAGTACGGCTCAAGATATAGTACGGCTCAAGACATAGCACGACTTATGACGTACATAATCCTCAATGTGCCCAAAATCACACCTCATATCGAACCACAACAAACAACCTCCAAGAGGTTTCAAACGCTTAACCATACCTATTCGTTAGACTACAGGTAACACAGAAACACAATGGGGCTCTAGCTACGGTCACCACCAACTCATGTAGGTACCACAACTTATAAGCAAGTTTCATCGTGCACAAAACGATTGACACTCATCTCACGAGCTTACCCCTGTCGTAATCACTGAAAATCAGGTTGTACTTTTATAACTCACACCACGATTCTGACCACGACTCGCCTTGATCCCATAGGCATAACTCCTATAACGAGGGTCTCACCAAACCCAACTAGGTAAGACTTAACATTCTAGAACTAGGTAAACATACTATCATCATCAAGTCACGTCACCTCTACACGTTTCCACATACCGAGGAGGACTCTTAGGAATGACACATCAATTCGGATAACTCATTTAGATTTCTTGCTAGAATGGACGTCAGCCAAACATCCTTCTAACTCAAACCCCGAACTAGTAGACCAGACTCCCGAGGGCAAGACACATCATTCTAAAGATACAACCTCCATACCCAAGTATCACACAGCATGCAAATGTCAAGTATATCCATGATATTTCATGCTAGCACACCCATACATAAATGTCACACATCAATGCAAGCTCTCACGTAATGGATTAACCATTCCTACGGTTCCTAGGTATTCAAACCTATAGCTCTGAGACCAAACTGTAACGCCTCAAATTTTGAACAATAAAACCCCGAATGGTTTGCAAGAGAAAGCCCAAAAAAAGAAACATTTTGCCCACGAAACCATAATTTGAATTAAAAAGGTATTCAAAAGATGTTTGAAAACTTTAGAAAAATACCCCTTTTTAAACAAGTTTGAAACAAAAGGGCACAAAATTTTCACAACAAACCTTTGGAAAGAAGAAATCTTTCATGCTAGAAAAATACACGAGATTTTGACTTAAAAAATAGGGTCAGCATTTTAAAACTTCATCAAGAAAAAGAAACTAACATGTTTTATTGGAAACATAAAACTAACCGAAACGTCCTCTCATACGTACAATAAATGTACTCTTGGCTATAAGACCTTACAATTAAACTACTATCGAACTATAATACGAAAAGTAGAATTCTCTATCATTATAACCTTGATAGTAAGTGTGTAATCCCAAGAGGATGGATGAATTGGATTTAAAAAATTATTTAAGTATAAAATTCAATTATGCCTTTTAGTTCACTTATAAGTATTAATTCACAAAAATATTTTTAGATATGTTTTCTTGTTGAAAAATTAAAGTACAAGTATATTTGAAATGACTTAAAATAATAAGTTTACAAAAAATGTAAGCACAAATGAAGATGCTAACTTAAAGCCCTTTTCGATAACAATACAAATGTACTTCAATTTTAATTCACAATATTTAAACCTTCTTGTTAACTAATACTTGTCTTGTTTTAATGATACAAGTATAACTTTCAAGATTGATACTTTTCAAATATGATTTCTAGAATAATATACAAGAATTTTTAACATGACAATATTTCTTTCAAAATAAAATGAAATGATTCAAAACCTTTTTTTTAGCTTTAAGAAATTAAAAGATGCGAGAAATAAATGATTCAAGTGTAAGTGTGTGTGAAGCAATGACAAGCAACAATATAATAAAGTAAAACAAAAGAAATGAGCAAGCTAGAAGATGAACACCACGTTTTTTACAAGGTTCGGCGCTATAACTTACGTCCTTACCTCAAGCCAACCGTTATGAGAATTTCTTACTACCTCTCCTTCAATAGGCGGAGGAGCCTCTCTCATTAGTCTAGACAGAGTAGCCTCTCTTGAGAATGTACTCTTCTCAAGTAACCAAATCCTTGTAGGCGGATTAGTTTCTTTTGAGAAACACCTTTCTCAAATACAACAGATGAATAGAAGAAGAAGTACAAATGAATGCTCCTTCAATGAGTAGATAAGTACGAACAATGAAAGCACTAAACTCACTTCTCAAGAAATATAACAATGAAGCTCAACAAGAAATCTAATGATTTTCTCTCAAAAATATGAATGAAAAGCTCAAGAATTTGAAGCACAATGAGTTTGCATATGAGAGAATGTTTGAGAAGCTTTGAGTGAATAAAATAAGAGCTCAATGGCTCTATTTATAGGCCTCAAAATCAGACTAGCCGTTGGGCTGAATAGGGTAAGTTCAAACTAGCTGTTTTCAACAAAAACTCAAATTTAAGCTTGTTCGGTTGACTGGAGAGACTAGTTCGGTCGACTAGACTAGACATCAGTTGACTGGACCTCAAGGGTCAGTCAACTGAACTATTTTGGATCTGAAAATCAATTTTTGGCAGTTCAATCAGTCGCCTGGATAGAAAGCCTCCGTCGATTGGATTATTAAAAATCCAGATTTTATCTTTCCAAAATATTTTGATCACTTTTTGATTTGGAAAAATATTTTTGAGACTTTTTAGGATTCCTATGAGTTTCAAAGAGATATTCATGAGATTAGTGAATGTACATAGAACCTAAAACATAAAATGTAAAAATGTGTTCTTCAATCCTTCTTCAACTCTTGCATTCGTATCAAAATTTGTCACCAAAGTATTTGATTTTAAACTACGCATCATGGCTTCCATCTTGTATCTTGAATTGTGCTAAGCGTATATTTCCTGTAAACAATCTCAATATGCACAATTAGATATATAGGTTTGTTATCATCAAAATCGGTCATTGAAGCATTGTTAGGCCAACAATCTCTCCCTTTTTGATGATGACAAACATAAAGCAAAATAATGTAGGAAAATTTAAATAAAGCTCCCCTATCAATAAGCATGAGATAATAATCTTTTAGAGTTGAAAAACTCTCCCTTACAATATGCATAAGTTGTAAAGATATTGAAGTTAATTTCAATCATAGAACTTATTTCATAAAATATTTTCAAATGACCTTTTCAAATGGTAAGCCTCTTTTCAATCATTCATAAGATATTAACATGCATATATTCATTTCAAAATTCAATATGAAACCATTTAAGCATAACCATAAAAATAACCACATAATGACAAACATCCAAGCACAACTATAAGATAAACAATATCCAAAAACTAAAGACTAAGAATAGCATAAGTAGTATAAGTACATGATCCAAAATACAAAATACATGCTCTCCAAAAGATAATTAAGAAGCTTTCCTTCCTTTTTGCTCAATTGGTTCTCCCCCTTTTGTCATGATCAAAAAGAAGTGGAGCTAGAGAGAACCTCATCGTCATTGCCATCACCATCATCCTCGGGTGAAGTAGCGTCACAGGGAGGAATGCTTAGGGCATACTCGATGCAAGTGAGGCAGGAGCTGATTCTAGCAAGCTTTTTATCAACACTTTTTGAAAAGGATTTGACCAATTTCTTTAAAAACGAGCGTGTGACAAGAGCAGTGCCATTAGCGGTGGTAGGAGCAGATGGAGGTACTGATGGAGCATGAGGTGGAGGAGCATCATCATGTGCATAGACAGCAGCCTCGGCTTCCTCATCACTATCTTGGGGAACTTGAGGAGCTTGCCTTTGATTTTTGGGTAGCCACTGTCCATTGTGTAAATGATAACCCATTTGCTTCAAGGTTGTGGTGGTAAGAAAATCAAAATTTTTGGGTGGAAGAAAATTAGAAGGAGATGGGAAAAAGCCCAAGGACTCAAAAAAAGGTGTGAGAAAACCTCCACATGGAAGAGTATTGCATTTGGTACTTTCTTTTCCAAGCATCCATTGGCATATGAGAGATGGAAGGTTGAGGCATTTTTCCATGTAAATACATCATAAAATAAAACAATTAAGATACGAAATGTAGGTGCGAGATCCACTATGAGGCAATATGTTGTATGTAATGATGAGATGTAAAATTTCGGCCTCAAGTGTGAGTTGATAGTAAGATGGGGTGAGGGCAAAATTTAGAAGGGGTTTAGTCATGATCATGGGTAAAAATGTTTCGGGAGTGAATTCTTGCACTATGATCCATGATTGAGATGAAATTTGAGGACAAATAAAATTTCCTCGATCCATTCCAAAAAGATTTGTTATGTCTTTATCGAAAAATTTATAAGTTTTCCCATAAAGGTAAGTAGTGAAGCGCATGGAATGATTATTTGGATTTGGTGTGAGTTCTTGAGAAAGATTAGCATAAAATAACCGTGTGATTTGAGGATACACACCCTTAGGTTGATAGAAAATGTATGGTCCCCAACCAATTTTAGAGAAAAGATGCAAAACATAAGGAAAATATGCATCCAAGAAGCTCATGTTGAAGATCTTACCAAAAATAGGATCTAGAGATTGAAGATGATGCTTGTAGAGAATTTCGGTGCGACTTGAGTTGAACCATTGGTCATTTTTGCCGGTAAGATCATCTTTAGCAATGGATTTACCTTTACTGCCTCTAACCCTAGGTGCCATGGAAGGGTTTTGAAAGATGGAAATGGAAGATATAAGAGAGGTAGAATGGTTGTGTGAGAGAGGGGTTTTAGTTGGAACCCTTTTCAAGTTTAAAAACCAGTACGTTTGTGCCCTAAGAAAGAGAAGTCGATAGGTGAAAATGAAATAACAGTGTTTAAATGCAGTTCGTGTCACGCCCCAAAACCCAGGGTTACGTGAAAATCCACCAAACACGAGTTTTATGAAAATAAGTTTTTATACATTTAAATCCACCTGCTGAAATCAAAAGAATACCCAATATGCATCTTTCATAAGCAGTAGATATCAAATTCAACAAGGATAAATATATCGCCTTGAGGCATACAAAATATGCCTTCAAGCAGGCATACAAAAAGAAAAACTAAAAAAGTCTTCTGCCACCACAGACACCACTAGATTAGCTCCTCGTGATCATCAACCTCCAAACCTGAAAATAGTTTTACAACAAAATCTCACGCCGTGAGCCGAAATCCAATAAAAACAGACTATATAGCTGTGAAACAGGTATGCAATCATATAGTAGGAGCTAACTCAACCATAGAGCCAAAAAGGTTTTACGTCATAAAACTCCAAGTTTTCCCATCAGACTCCCAAAAGCTTCCAAAATGGTTTTAACCCACAAAACCAAGCATTTATACAATGAAAAATAACGTTTCACAGGTAAGGTAAAATAGTAACCAAAACGTTATTTTTCCACTCGGATCACACACTGAGAAAAAGAGAATGAATCCTATATACTGACTATGTTACAAGGGGACAGAGTTAACAACTATAGACTCTTACCCCTTACCCAATCCCTATACATCATAGGACCGGTTAGGTAATGACAAGTTCTATACGAAGCCACCACAACGTAAAAGCTGACTTTATGGACTAAAATGGAAGGATAAAAGTACCTACCACCTTCTTTACGGGAACTACCCCGAAGGACAAAGGTACCTTCTCTGCGCACGTTTCTGGACTTCCACCAAGGGCAACTCGTGCCAAATACCTGCTATCTCGGTATATTTAGAGAATCATTTCAAAAATCGTCCCGTAGCTCAACTACGAAAATATTTCCACAAAATACATGAAACATGTATCTTGATCCATCCATCAACATGGAGATCAAAAATAAAATATTTCAAAATATTTTTCTCTATTTTCAACAAAACGTTTCAAAAATAAGACTCAACCCCTAAGGTTGGCTCAAAACCTCCAAAACACTAAGTGTTGAGATTTTCATTAAAAACCACCGTTTTCAAACCCACCTTTGAAAACCATACGTTCACAAGCCATACGATGTAATAAACCAAGAAAAGCGAAAAATATGCTTTTTACCCAAAAAATAAGGTTTAAACATAAATGTGACATTTGATTTATTTTCTACTCGGTGAAAACACGTATAATTACATATAATACCCTTATACAGCAGTAGGGTCTAGAATCCTACCTCGGCGAGTCAAAACTCGAAACCTCAAAAATCAAATCTCGTCAGAACGAGAATCTATCCGGATGGGTGCGAAGCCTATGTCCCCGATAGCAAGGATCGACAAAGCAATTAAATAAAAACCAAACCCCGGGTCCTCAAAAGCTAGAGAGAAGACAGAGAAACGGGAAACTTAGCTTCTAAGAAAGGTTTAAAACAAATATCTCAGCCACTGGGATATTTATAGAAACACCAAAAAGGTACTATCCAGTCGACCGAACCCCCATGTCCAATCGACCGAACTCAAAATTTTCGGTCCAGTCGACTGGGCCAAGCCCTCCAGTCGACCGAACTGCTGGGCAGTGTGTTTTTCGACGCAAAACAGAGTTTTTGGTCCAAATGTAAGCCAAACAAGCCTCTACCAAACCTCGGAAAGCATATAACACATTTATACATGCTGTTCTACAACATCAAAGCGTAAACCATTCATAGATGATATTCATGTGATAAAAGAAACACGTCAAACATGAATATATATAAAAAATGAAACGGTACAGGGTCTCATAACTCTCTCCCCTTAAGGAATTTTGTTCCCGAAATTCACTACAAGGTCATAAGGTAAACAGGTCTGGGTATCTAGCACGCATCCCAGACTCGACTCCCAAGTCGGTTCTTCAACCCCGTGATGAAGCCACTAAACTTTAACATAAGCAATCGTTCTCCCCCGTAACACTTGCTCCTTCGTATCTAAGATCTTCGCTGGACGCTCCTCATACGTGATATCCTCATCAACTCGCAGCTCAGCCCAATCTAACACATGTGAAGGATCAGGATCATACCTCCAAAGAATGGAAACGTGAAAGACATTGTACATAGATGCTAACTGAGGAGGCAAGGCCAGACGGTATGCTACCACCCCAATCCTCTCTAGGATCTCGAAGGGTCCAATAAAACGTGGTGATAGCTTCCCGCTACGCCCAAATCTCATCAACCCTCTATGTGGCGAAACCTTTAGAAACAAATGATCCCCCACTACAAACTACAACGGTCGTCTCCTCTGATCTGCATAACTCTTTTGGCGGTTCTGAGTTGTCACCAGACACTGACGAATCACTGCGATCTTCTCCATCGTCTCCCGTACTAAGTCGGGTCCCAAAACAGTGGTCTCACCCACTTCTGTCCAACACAATGGCGATTTACGTGGCCTACCATACAGAGCCTCATACGGTGCCATCCCAATACTGGGCTGATGGCTGTTGTTGTATGCAAACTCTGCCAATGATAGATGATCCTCCCAAGAACCCTGAAAATCAAGCACACAGGCTCTCAACATGTCCTCCAAAATCTGGATGGTCCTCTTAGACTGACCGTCAGTCTGTGGGTGAAAAGCTATGCTGAAGGTCAAGCTAGTCCCCAAAGCCATCTGAAGACTGACAAAAGCGTGATGTAAATCACAGGTCTCTATCGGAGACAATAGTCACAGGTACTCCGTGCAGTCGAACTATCTCTCAAATGTACGGTCGACTCAATTTTTCCACTAGATCTCTCACTCGAATGGGAAGAAAGTGTGCAGACTTCGTCAACCTATCAACCACAACCCAAACAGCATCGTGCCCTGTTGGCGATCGAGGAAGTCCCCATCGTGACATTCTCCCACTTCCACTCAGATATAGGTAACAGTTGTAACAATCATGCTAGTCGCTAATGTTCCACCTTTACTTGCTGACAAGTAAGGCAGCGAGAGACAAACCGGATCACGTCCCTCTTCATTCTCGTCCACCAAAACTGAAGACGCAAATCGTGATACATCTTCATGCCTCCTGGATGCCCTGCAAGACGTGAATGATGAAATTCATGTAACACCTCAGCACGGCACAACTCTGGCACAAACAGACGCCCTGTCAACCTCAAACTCTGATCTGAACCCACCGTCCATCCTGCTATATCCTTCCCCACTAGCAATGCGGTCTCGTATCATCTGAGCCTCTTGATCGGTTTGCTGAGCCTCTAACAGGAGTGCAACCAAAGCGGGTTGTGAAGCTACTGAATATAAGGTCGCACCTCTCCTTATCTCCCCAAGACACAAATTAAACTCCCCAACATCTCCAAGCATATCCCATTTCCATATAGCCACAGAAGCTAACAAACCATGAGATCTCCTACTGAGTGCGTCGGCTACGACGTTTGCCTTCCCTGGGAGGTACTACAAATCAAAGTCGTAATCTCCCAACAACTCCATCCACCGTTGTTGGCAATGATTCAAGTCCTTCTATGAAAACAAGTACTTTAAGCTCTTGTGATCAGAGAAAACCTCAAAGTGCTTGCCATATAGATCATGCGTCGAGTAGTTCTTCTCATGCGTCTTCAAATGTCGCGAGCCATAGGCTACAACCTTACCTTCCTGCATCAATACACATCCCAAACCATCGTGCGATACGTCGCAATACACTGTATACCCCAGACCTCGCTCTGGAATAATCAACACTGGCCTACTAGTCAGTCTCCTCTTCAGCTCCTAAAAAGCTAACTCACAGGACTCACTCCACACGAACATAACTCCCTTCCGCGTCAGACGAGTCATAGGTGTTGCCAATCTAGAAAAGTCCTTGACGAACCGCCGATTATAACCTGCCAAACCTAGAAAATTACAAATCTCAAAGACGTTCTTCAGTCGCTGCCAATCCATCACAGCATCAGTCTTCGACGAGTCTACTGATACTCCATCCTTCGACACCACGTGTCCAAGGAATCTCACCTCTGACATCCAGAACTCGCACTTCTCAAACTTTGCAAACAAGCGATGTTCTCCTAGAAGTTGCAAGACATCATGTAGATGCTCCTCATGCATCTCCCTCGAGGGTGAATAGATCAAAATGTCATCCACGAACACGACCACAAAACTGTCCAGATGAGGGTGAAAGATACGATTCATCAAACCCATAAATGTTGTAGGGGCGTTCGTCAAATCGAACGGCATTACCAGAAACTCATAGTGACCATAGCGAGTCCGAAAGGCAGTCTTTGTTATGTCCTCGTCCCTTATCCTTAGCTGGTGGTACCCTGACCTCAAGTCGATCTTCAAGAAGCAGCTCGATCCTTTAAGCAGATCAAACAAGTCATCAATCCTAGGCATAGGATACTTGTTCTTCACTGTCACCTAGTTCAACTTCCTATAGTCTATGCACAATCTCAAAGACCCATCCTTCTTCTTTGAAAAAAGAGCTGGAGCTCCTCATGAAGACGTACTCGGCTGCACAAACCCCTTGTCTAGCAACTCCTGCAACTACACCTTGTGTTCCCACAACTCAGCAGGTGTAAAGCGATATGATGGCATGGAGATGGGAGCAGCTCCTGGAACAAGATCAATGGAGAACTCTACATATCGGTTCGGTGATAACTCAAACAGATCATCTGGGAAAACTTCTGGGTAATCACATACCACAAGGGGTAGCTCCCTTCGAACCTTACCCAGCTCATCCAACCTGAGAGCAGAAAAGAGGAAACCTAAGTTCCCTCAAACCCGAGCCACACCAGGCATAGATACCAAGCCCTCATCCCGATCACCCACAAAGTAGAAATAGTCACCCTCTGGCGTATAGATTAACACTCTCCATTGCTCAAAATCTATAACGGTACGATAGGTAGTCATCCAGTCCATCCCTAGGATGACATCAAACGTGGTCATGTCTAGAATGATAAAATCAAACTCTAAACAATGACCGGCGACTCCTAGCTCACAAGATCTGCAAACTCTACTCAACACCACGTTCCCACTGACTGGGGTCTCAACGCTCAATGCACTACCCAACGGGTCTATCTGTAACCCCAATGCAGATGCAAAAGCAGAAGAGAAAAAAATTTGATGCTCCCGTGTCGATGAGAACACTGGCCCATGATCTAAAGACTAAAAGAGTACCTCTGATCATGAATGGAGTAGCTGCATCATCAGATGTAACTGGTGCATTGGAAGCACTGTGGTCAGTAAGAACATAAGCCCTGACCTGTGGTGGTTTGGTCTGCCCACCATATCCCTGAGTCATCGGCTGCCTCACGACTGTGATGAAGTACCTCCCTCTGTATACCTAGACGTCTGGGCCCTAGGCTGTTGAGGAGTCTGCCGTCTTTATGCCAATGGAGCAGCTGGCACTCCTGTCGCACTCTGAACACTCTCTTCCCGGGGACAGTATCTGCGAATATGCCCAGACTGACCACACTCAAAGCATATAGGTGGGTCTCTCGCCTGTGACTAGATAGACGCTGAACTTTGGATCTGGCCCTTCTGTGGGCACTCAGATGAACGATGCCCCAACTGTCCGCATCGATAACAAATAAGCTCTCTCTGTTCTAGCCTTCCTATCAAGGCCACTGATGGTGTAGGTGTGGACGACTGCTACTAATACGAGCCAATAAAATGAGAACTAGGTCCAGACGACCTCTGGCGCTTTTTCCCGCGCCTCTAGAACTGTGCATCTCCACTGGCGTGCTGACTCCCACTCTCTCTAACTCTACGGCTCTATACCAGCGAGTTCTTTACTCGGATAGCGGCTTGCACTAGCACAATGTACACATCTAAACCCAGAGCTGTAATCCTATCCTTGATGGCAGGTCAAAGGCCCCTCTCAAACCTCCTAGTGCGCAACTCCTCATTAGATACCATCTCAGCTGCAAACCGCGACAGATTCACGAACTTGGCCTTATACTGGACCACAGAAATGTTCCCCTGAACAAGGGAGAGGAACTCCTCTCGGTATACATCCCTAAAAGATCTTGGGAAATACTTCTCCAAGAAGACTCTCGTGAAAGCGGCCCATGTGTCCTCCACCGTGGTCTTGGCAAACTTTCACCACTCCCTAGCATCTTCTCGCAGTTGGAACACCGCCAACTTCACCCGTAGAGCATCCTCCTCAATATTCAGAGTATCGAAGATAGCCGTGGTCACTTCCAAATACTCAGTAGCAACCCTAGGGTCCGGCTCCCCAAAAAATGATGGAGGATCCAATCGCCAAAATTCCCTCATAGCTACAAGGCTCTTGGCTCAGGAGCCCTCATTCCAGCCCTAGATGTCTCAGCCATAGCTCTCATAGTGACAAGCATCTCCTGCATAACGTCAGCACCACCCACTTGTTCCTGTGGGGCATGAACGTCTCCCTCCTCCGAAACCTGAACATAAACACGACGTCGACCACGACCTTGGCTATGACCCCGTCCCAGTCCTCCCCGCATGGACATAATTCTATATAAAGAAAGATAATAGGATAAGCTTTCCCGCAACATGTTATCACTAATATAAACACATAACACATATAAGCTTGCTAACACGTAGCCACTTAAAGATACGTAAACACGTCTCACATACTGAGGAAAACCAATAAGACGGACTCGTCCATTTGGGTAACCTATTCAGATTTCTTGCTGGAAAACACGTCGGCCAAGCACATTTCTAACTTGGCTTTCAAATCTGTTATTCCAAACGCCCTAAGACAAGACTCATCAGTCCTGAGATTCAACCTCCATACCCATATATACACAAACAGTTATGCTAAAAAGGCTAACAACATGTTATAAAAAGTTTATACACATGCAAGAAAGCATCAGTAATCAACCTCACCAGGTGAAAAACCCTCTTCTCATGGCCCTTAGGTATTCGAACCCAGAGCTCTGATACCAATTTGTCACGTCCCAAAACCTAGGGTCACGTGAAAATCTACCAAACACCAGTTTTATGAAAATAAGTTTTCATACATTTAAATTCACCTGTTGAAATCAGAAGAATACCCAACATGCATCTCTCATAAGTAGTAGATATCAAATTCAATAAGGATAAATATATCGCCATGAGGCGTATAAAACATGCCATCAAGCAGGCATACAAAAAGGAAAACTAGAAAAGTCTTCCGCCATCACAGACACCACTTGATCAACTCCTCGTGATCATCAACCTCCAAACCTGAAAATAGTTTTACAACAAAATCTACGCCGTGAGCCGAAACCCTAATAGAAATAGACTATAAAGCTTTAAAATAGGATATGCAATTGTATAGTGGGAGCTAACTCAACCACAGAGCCAAAAAGGTTTTACGTCATAAAATCCCAAGTTTTCCCATTAGACTCCCAAAAGCCTCCAAAATGGTTTTAATCCACAAAACCAAGCATTTATACAATGCAAAATAACGTTTCACAGGTAAGGTAAAACAGTAATCAAAACGTTATTTTTCCACTCGGATCATACACCGAGAAAAAGAGAATGAATCCTATGTACTGACTCTGTCACAAGGGGACAGAGGTAACAACTATAGACTTTTGCCCCTTACCCAATTCCTAAACATCATAGGACCGGTTAAGTAATGACAAGTTCTATACGGAGCCACCACAACGTAAAAGCCAACTTTACAGACTAAAATCGAAGGATAAAAGTACCTACCACCTTCTTTACGAGAACTACCCCGAAGGACAAAGGTACCTTCTCTACGCACGTGTTGAACTTCCACCGAGGGTAACTCGTGCCAAATACCCGCTATCCCAGTACATCTAGAGAATCATTTTAAAAACCATCCTGTAGATCAACTACGATTTTCACAAAATACATGAAACATGTATATAGATCCACCCATCAACATGGAGATCAAATAAAAATATTTCAAAATATTTTTTCCCATTTTTAACAAAACGTTCTAAAAATAAGACTCAACCCCAAAGGTTGGCTCAAAACGTCCAAAACACAAAGTGTTGAGATTTTTATAAAAAACCACCGTTTTCAAACCCACCTTTGAAAACCATATGTTCACAAGCCATACGATGTAATAAACCAAGAAAAGCGAAAAACATGCTTTTTATCGAAAAACAAGGTTTAAACATAAATATGACATTTAATGAATTTTCTACTCGGTGAAAAAGCGTATAATTACATATAACACCCTTATATAGCAGTAGGGTTTAGAATCCTATCTCGGCGAGTGAAAACTCGAAGCCTCGAAAATTGAACCTCGTCGGAACAAGAATATGTCCGGATGGGTACGAATCCCACGTCCCCGAAAACAAGGATCCACAAAGCAATTAAATAAAAACTAAGCCCCGGGCCCTCAAAAGCTAGAGAGAAGGCAGAGAAATAGGAAACTTAGCTTCTAAGAAAGGTTTAAAACAAATATATCAGCCATTGGGATATTTATAGAAATGCCAAAAAGGTACTGTCCAGTCGATCGAATCCCCATGTCCAGTCGATCGAACTCAAAATTTTCAGTTCAGTCGACTGGGCCAAGCCCTCCAGTCGACTGAACTGCTGGACAGTGTGTTTTTCGACGTAAAACAGAGTTTTTGGTCCAAACACAAGCCAAACAAGCCTCTACCAAATCCCAGAAAGCATATAACACATTTATACATGATGTTCTACAACACCAAAGCATAAACCATTCATAGATGGTATTCATGTGATAAAAAAACACGTCAAACATGAATATATATAAAAAATGAAACGGTACAGGGTCTCATAGTTTGGCTTTTCCATTTTTCAAAAACCCTGAAGGCTCAGTCGACTGAACTGAGAAAAATTGGTTCAATCGACTTGGAAAAGGTGTTCAGTCGATTGGTCAGTATGCTTTTACTATTTTTGAAGTCCAGCAGAGCCTGAGATGAAAAATGTTCAATTTTCTTTAAAATTCTTCTTTAATTAAGATTATTCAACCTCACGAACATGCATTAGGCCCAATTCTCATCTAATAATGATAAAGCGATCCTCATTAAGAGGTTTAGTAAAGATATCCACCCATTGTTCACTAGTGCTTATAAATTCTGAGAATATATCACTTTTTTGTACATGATCACAAAGGAAATGATGTCTTATTTCAATATGTTTTATTCGTGAATGCAAAATTAGATTTTTAGAGATATTTATCACACTTGTGTTATTACATTTAATCGGCACAACATCATATTTAAATTTAAAATCTTGAAGCTGTTGTTTCATATATAAAATTTGTGCACAACAACTACCCGTTGCCACATATTCGGCTTTAGTGGTAGATAAGGCTACTGAATTTTGTTTCTTTGAAAATCAAGAGACAAGTGATTTTCCTAAGAAATGACATGTGCCACTAGTGCTTTTGCGGTCAATTGTGCAACCAGCAAAGTCCGCATCAGAATAACTAATCATTTCAAAAGAAGTAAATTTGGGATACCATAAGCCTATATCTATTGTGCTGTGAGACCCTGACTCGTTTCTTTTTTGGGAAATGGTCTAAGTGTTCACGGGAGTAAGGATTAAAGTTTGGTCTGCTTCCTTGGTTCAGTTTTTCTCCCAGCGTTGACCGCTCGAGCGGTGAGTGTGCGCTCGAGCGGGATGGTGGCAGAGATTGGGTCTGGATGGTGACTGCTCGAGCAGTGGTTGTCCGCTCGAGCGATGGAATGGCAGAGGGGTATGTCGGCAGGGGTTCGCTCGAGCGGTGGAGGCTTGGCGCGAGATTCTATAAAAATGTGGTTCTGACGCATGTTTGGGTTCAGAGATTTTGTGGGGTTGGTCCCAGGAGCTGCGGAAAGTTACGGTGCGAATTTCAAAAATTCAAAAAAAAAGTTATTTTGGAGGCCTACAAATATCTAGAGTTAGATATTTTCAAAACTTAACTCCTAAGTTTCTTCCTTTTTCTCTCTAACTTCTCGGGGGCCCGGGGTTCGATTTTCGACAATCAAACATCAGATTCTTAGTATCGGCGTCGTGGTCTACGCTTTCATCCAGACAGAATTTCATTCTAACAAAGTTCATTTTTGCACGTGGATCGAGACATCGAGCTTTTAGCTCAACGAGGTAGGATTCTAGAGTCTATTGCTGTTAAAGGGTACTACGTGCAATTATAGGTATTTTGACTGGTTAAAAATGCATGGACAGCCGATTTATGTTTCGTTAAACGGGGTTTTGGTTTAAAAAGGCGTTTGTGTTGATTTCGATTGGATGAAATCGAGTTTTGAAATGTTCCTTTCGAGGTTCTATGGTAGTTTTGGGTTTGGATATATCTGATGGTGTTAAAAAGGTGTTTGGAGGCTTTAATTTGTGGTTGAGATCATGGTTAATGAGTGTTTGAGAGTTTTGGGGGCTTAGAACTCAAAAATAGAATTTTCTGAGCTTTTCTCGGGGGGTAGCTCGTTCGAGCGCCCGATGTCTGCTCGAGCGGACTAGCTACTCAGGGCCATTTTGTTTTGATGTTAACTCTCTCATTCAGAATCAGACTTGGGTCGTTCTTGTATTTAAATCGAAGCCCCAGAAGTCCTCTTTCCAATGGCACATCTCTCACCTTAAAATTCTTTTTGTACAAAACGTTATGACGAAAAGAGTGAGGGTATGTGAAAATCTCTTAACCATTTTTCATCCATTTTTGGCCAAATGCTTGGGAAAGGTTGTTTTTCATAATTTGTGGAACTTTTTATCAATGTCTTGTTCCTTGGGAGTTTATTTGTGGGTTCTCACGTGATCTGGGTGTCGGGACGTGATAGTAACGGTTGGCCAGTTACGCTACATTCAGTTGTATGCTTTTTCTCCAGTTGAAATGCTTAAATATCATGTTTTGTGTTCAAACCTTATTTCGGATAAAAAGCATGTTTTACGCTTTTCTTGGTTTATTACATGATATGACTTGTGGATGTTGGGTTTTCAAAGGGCGTTCTTAAAAATGGTGGAAAATGGTAGTTTTGTGAAAAATCTCGACAAATTATGTTTTGAAAGTTTGGAGCTAACCCTTGGGGTTGAGTTTCAGGTTTTTTTAACGTTTTGTTGGAAACGGAGAAAAACATTTTGAAAATGTTTTGTTTGATCTCCATGGTTCATGGATTGAATCTCTTGTTTACACATGTTGTATAACTGTTGTTTTGAAAAACATTTTGGAAAAGCTTTGTTGATCTCTATGTTGATGGATGGATCTGTATATACGTGGATAATGTATATTTGTGAAATGTTTTTGTAGTTGAGCTACGGTTCGGTTTTTAGAAGATTATCTTGATGTTCCGGGATGACGTGTATTTGGCACGAGTTGCCCTCAGTGTAAGTCCAAAAACGTGCGCAGCGTAGGTGCTCTGTACCTTCGGGTTAGCCCCCGTAAATTGAGTTGGTTGGGTGCTTTGTACCCTCGGGTTGTCGCCCATAAATTAAGCGGTTCGTCGTGGTGCTCCGCATAGAACTTGTCATTACCTAGCGAGTCTTTAATGGCTGGGGCCTAGGGTAATGGACAAGAGTCTATAGTTGTTACCTCTGTCCTCTTGTGATAGAGTCGGTACATAGGATCATATTCTTCTTCTTTTCCACAATGGTACATTCCGTGAGGAAAAAATATTTTGATTACCATTTTTCCTTAACTATGGTTGATCATTTGCATTTGTTGCAATACCTGGTTTGAAGGATGAAAACATGGGTTTTATGAAATAAAACTATTTTGGGAGACTTGTGTAGTCTGATGGGAAACTTGGGGTTTGTGGAAAACCATTTTGGGTTCTGTGGTTGAGTTTAGCTCCCACCCTATATGATTGCATATGTCTTGCTTTATTGCTTTATAGTCTGTTTCTATTGGGTTTCGGCTCACGGGTGAGATTTTTTGTAAAACCTTTTTCAGGTGATGATGTGCATGAGGAGTAGCTCTGGTGGTGCCCGCAGTGGCGGAAGATTTTTATAGTTTTTCTTTTTGGTATGCTTATTCCTGAAGGCAGATTTTGTACACCATAAGGCGATATATCGTATGCATGTTGGATCTGTATGTTATTTATTTATAGGAGATCCATTTGTTGGGTATTCCATTGGTTTCAATAGGCGGATTTAAATGTATGAAAACCTATATTTTTTATAAAACTGGTGTTTGGTGGATTTTCACGTGACCCCGGGTTTTGGGGCATGACATGTGCCAACTAAATATCTTAATATTCTTTTTACAGCAATTAGGTGTGATTCTTTGCTTGATAACGTGCACACGTACATACACTAAATATTATGTTAGGCCTACTTGCAGTTAAATTAAATAAACTACTAATCATACCTCGGTAGAGCTAATTGTCTACTGGTTTCCCTTGCTCGTCTTTGTCAAGTTTAGTTGAGGGACTCATTGGAGTTCCTAAAACTTTTCCTTCTTCTATGTTAAAGCGATTGAGCAATTCTCGTACATACTTCGACTGGTTGATGAAGGTTCCATTCTTTGCTTGCTTGATTTGGAGTCCAAGGAAGAACGTGAGTTCTCCCACTATGCCCATCTCAAACTCCTTTTGCATGCATACAAAAAATTCCTTACACAAGTTCTCATTAGTAGTACCAAATATGATATCATCTACGTATATTTGCAAAATAAGCATGTCTTCATTATTCGTTTTGATAAATAAAGTTGTGTCAATTTTTCCTCTTGTAAATCCATTCTCCAACAAGAAATTACTTAGTCTTTCGTACCAAGCTCTTTGAGCTTGTTTTAAACCATACAATGCTTTTGTTAGTTTAAATACATGATTTGGATAGTGATAATCTTTAAAACCAGGTGGTTGTTCAACATA
>JAULJZ010210390.1:714-18703 GCA_032270985.1 Heliamphora pulchella | reverse complement strand
GATGCCATGCTATAAATTGTTGCACTTGAGATCGATGGTACACATTATGAGCATTGTCACTTGCATCCTGGCATATTAGAGTCTATCTGTGCAAACCGTTGTTGGGATTGGGTGTATTGAAATTGTCATTATGGATTCTAAGTCTAAGGCGTCCCTGGTTACCATTTTTTGAAAATGTTTTCGGATGAATTCCTCTTATACACCCTGGGTGTGTTCCCGGTGTTACAAATTTAGTTTATACACCCTGAGTGCGTCTCCAGTGTTTGAAATGGTTTATGGATATTGTTGAGCGCCATGAGTTCATCGCTAGCACTCTGGTTTGATGATTTAGACTTTGGGTTGACACCAAACGAGCATCCTGGTTCTTTGTGTGGGAATGTTGCGCATTGTTACTATGATTATTTTTGTTGGCCCGGATAAGGATGGATAATTATTTCGGTTGGCCTGCCCCCACGCCGTTTCCATTGAGTGAAACAGTTGTGGCATGACGCCCGGCGACGCGATTACTATTCGCAATAAGGCGAGGATAGATTTGGTGATCAAAGTCCCATAAAGTCTACTCTGGTGATTCCCAGTGTGGAATCCCTGTTATAATCAAGGTGCATGCTGGGTTGGTAATCTGCATTTCATACACGGCATCTCATATGCACATGTTTATAGACTTATCAGCTATCCTATCATAAACTTGTCTGTCTCCTTGACTATAAACTGTATGTGGTGTTGTATGGTATGTGTTGTGGTGAATTTTGTGCCGTGAGATTAATTAGAAGGTTAGAGTGTTTTGCTTTTGGGCCTTGACTCATGTCATTCGTGCCACAGGTGAGGAGGAGTTCTTGGAGAAAGTCAACCTAGAGGGAGAAGAAGAGATGGAAGAACATGGTGAGTTCCAAGAGCACATGGATCCAGTCGATGCATTTTGAGGAATCAAGATCTCTGCTTTTGTTCTTATATTTAGTTTTTCCCGTACTTAGCAAAATATTTGAAATTTCTTGGTGAAACTGTAATAATTATGTAATTTTGGACGGTTCAGAATTCGTTTATGATGTAATAACTATCGTATGTAAATATGAATGTATAGCAAGCATATCCTAATATTTATATTTATGTATGTTTCGACGTGCTCGGAGGACAGGGCGCCACAAATATGATTAATCTCACGAAAATTAAAGAGTCTGGAATAATAATCCTTTTATACAAACCCGATTATGCATTGAAAATTTACCTTGAGACTAACAATATGATTTTGATTAAGCTTATGTGTGCATCTTGCATAACCATCTTCATATGTCATGCATTTATTCAATGCTAGTTTGTTCCTATGAGTTTTGGCTCATGTTATTTAACAACATTTCAGGTGAGAGCGAAAATAAGATTACGGACTGAGATGACGGTCATTGGACCTTTTTGCGTAAAGGATAGGATTGCACTTCTTTTTGGATAGTTGGTTTTTGGGAAATAAAATTGTAAAGACGTAATTCTTACCTCTTGAATATTCGGAATATTGTAATTGGGGGTTAGAATACATGTGTTGGAAAGCCTTAGGGTCGTATATTCATGTTGTACATGCATGTGAAGACGCTGTTTGTCTATTGGGTTAAACACTTTAACCTTTTAATGATGATTCTTGACAATGAAATTTAAATTTGGGTTCCTCGTGGAAAGACGGTTATTTTGCTCTTTTATGAATATTTGACATATTGGTTTACTTGTCCAAATTCATGTTTAAAGAAGGAGAATATGTGGTTGTTTTTCCCAGACTTAGAAAATTTTTCACAGTTTTGGGCAGAAAGTCTCGGGTGTTTCACCGCTCGAGCGGTGAGGAGTTTGCTTGAGCTGGCTCCGCTCGATGATTTTTGTCGATAATTATTTTAAAAATAGGATTTTCTTAAATAAATTTTTGGGCATAAATGGACTGTTTAAACGTTTTGTTTACAAAGAAAATGGTTTTTAACTTCGGATTAATTTCCAAAGTTTATTCGGGTTTTATTATCTCTAAATCGGGGCGTTGCAAGAGCTATGAAAAATTGTCACGCCCTGAACCTCGGGGACCTGTGAACCAATCCCAAATCGACCCGTATAAGAAGTTATCAATTAAAACATTCATTTCACTATAGGTTTGAACTCAAAACTCATTTGGAAATCTATGTTTTCTTTGAGCAACTATATTCTCATACATATAAAATCACAAACAAATATTTTGATTTTTCAAGAGTTCATTTATGATAACAATACCATTACAATCGTCCATTCAAGCTTATGTACAAACAAAATACAAAAATACAAAGATACACTAATTCATCCTTCCAGCTTCTCTCAAAATGTATCCCTTGGCCTGGTCTCGCCCCTGGTTCTCAAAACCTAAAATTGGTTTAACATACACACGTGAGCCGAAACTCGTAGAATAAAGATTAACCCAAATGTAATGTATGATTTGTGAGGTGTGACGGGTGCAACCGTATTTCAACAAATTATTTTCCGTTCACATGCACATACCCACGCACACCAACTTATCAAATTCATTTATTCATTTGTTCCCACATTAACTTATTATCCCATTATTCATTATCATGAAGCCTTTGTTTTTCAAAACATTCTTTTCTTTCGCATCATCCACATTGTCATCTCATTACCTGGCCTGTTTCGCAAAATCGTATCACATCTAATGAATCGGTGTCGGATGCAGCTTATAGAAACATCGTCCCGTTCGCCCCCGATAGGCTACGTGAAGCCATTGTGGAATGGGTTGCTCTATAATTCATCACGACGCAACACCACATTTCGGGGGCTAACCTTGGGCATGTGGTCCCCATCTTGTGCAAGTTTTCGGTCTTTCACCGCAGAGTTATGCAAGCCCAATTTAATCCACACCAATCCATACGATTCATTATTTGTTAATCATTTTCATTTTTACAATCTGGGAGTCTAACCCACAACTAGTTCTTCTCCCGATCATTTTCACATAGAACCCCTTTTTAAATTTCACATTTCAAACTTCCCATTTCATTTTCAATCAAGTTCTATTTTAGTATTCAATCATTTCTTTTCAATTCAAATGCAATCATAAATTTTAACACACAATTTCTCATAATTCGCATTTCATTTATCAACTTCACAAAGTGCCAACGCATAATTAATTCAAGCATGACCATATCATTTGGAGCAAAACGGAATGCACCCATTATACGCATATATATATATGTATATATATATACATATATATATAAATTAGAAACTCAGGTTCTCTTCAGAATGCTTAGCAATGCTAAAAGATGACTATGTCATATTCCAACATTCAGATACCCATTTTTGTTCTAAAAAAAAAACATTCGTTATATGTTGAAACCCACTTTATCGCAAACATCCAACCAATCAGTACAATACATGCATCCCAATCCAAGTATATTGAAATAAGTGTATCCATAGTGTCACGCCCCAAACTCTGGATCACGTGAAACGCCCATAAACAACCACATAAAGCACCCAACCCAATATTTACTCACAAATTAAAGCATACAAGCATTTAATATACTCGCCACAAGGGCTTATATTACACGGTTCTAACACGGGAAAACATATAAACATACATGGTTCAAAAGAACAAAAATTAGACTATCGACCTACCGCCTCAACCTCCAACCCCGAATCAACCCACACGATCGGTATCTGAAAAATATTTCAAATCTCACACCGTGAGCCAAAGCTTAGCAGAAATTAGACAAGCATGCAATATAAACAAAATATACTCAGAAAATGAGGTGCAATTTTTGACTCATACGAGTCATAAAAACGATTTTACATCTGAACTCATATCAGCTCCAGAAGAAAATAGTTGAAAAACGATTTTGTACGAGGACTTCCAAGAACCTCAAGGAAAACTGCTTTGAAAACGATTTTATATCATAGCTCATCAGAGCCTAGAAAATAACTTGATATATATAGATGTAGCACAATGCTTCACCAGCAAAGATAGACTTTTACAAGCCACAACTCCCAGGAGCCCCACATACAACACAGAATCGACTCTCACAAGCCTTAATAACCGTGCTAACACAAAGATAAAGATTCCTACTCAAACACACAACCACGGGATAAAATCGCATATCACGGGGCAAAACCGCACACCACGGGATAAAACCGCATACCATGGGATAAACCCGCACACCACGGGATAAAATCGCATACCACGGAATAAAACCGCACATTACGGGATAAAAATCGCATACCACGAGATAATATCGTATACCACGAGATAACACCGAATCAACGTATGCTTATACAAAAGCAAAGCCTTAAATGCTTTAAGACTGCATAAGATCACGAAGGACACATACCCATTCTATAACATGCAAGAATAAAACTAACCATAGTTCTATAAGCACAAAAACACGTATAACCACGGCGTTCCACGTAACGACGCCACATAACCCGAAAAGACATCACAAGCCACACACCAGTCATTCGTTCACCCGAACGACCCGTCCACTCGTCAGGACAACCAACGATGCAGAAAACCAAAACCCAACCCGGAGATCAACACCTTAATCTCCCACAAAACGGTTCTCATCAGAAACCACCTTTAAAACAACCAACGAACCCACACATTCCGCACCCAACGATGCATTAACCACCACGCACACAACCGTGCCTCAACATCCTCTTGACGTGACCAACACCCTCTCTGTGACTTCAATTGACAGGACCCCATAATCTAACCAACTAAAAAACTACTATAGAAGAGCAGTCGATCGAGTCTCATAACCCAATTGATTAAAAAGACAGCACACGACTAACCAAAACCACTAAAAACCCACACAGGACTAACTCAGTCGATTGAACCCATACTGTCAGTCGATTGAAAACACACTGGAAACCCAAAAAACAAAACAGAGCCAACTCATTCGACTGACCTCCAGGTCCAGTCGACTGAACCCCAAAACCGACAATCCAGTTGACAGACTCCCTTGATCCAGTTGATGGAACCCATGCAAAAACTAAGCCCGAGCTACTGTTTCATCCCTACCGAGTCCAAAACAGAGCCTCCAAACTCCCATCAAACACTCTCGGACATACACACGCCCAACCCTAACACCAAAACCTCGAAAGAAACACCCGAACACGATTTCATCCAACCAAAATCGACGAAGAACGATTTTGAACTCTAAAACCAATGTTTGAAACATAAGCGATTTCATGCAATTTAAAATGGTAAAAACACACACGATTACACGTAGCACCCTTATAAGACATGAGAGTGTCGGATCCTACCTCGTTGAGTTAAAAACTCGATGCCTCGATCTACGTGCAAAACCAAACTTCGTCGAAATAAAATTCTGTCCGGATGAATGCGTAGCCCACCGTACCAATAACATGGATCCGCTGTTGAATCGTCGAAAATTGAGTACCGGGCCCCCGCGAAGTTAGAGAGAAGGCAGAGAAAAAAAAAGAAAACTTAGATAAGAAGTTTTGAAAATAACTTTTGAAAATATCTAACGTCAGATATTTATAAGCCACGAAAATATCTTTTTTTTTAAAACCCGTATCACAGTGCCCAATGGCCCCGGGAACCAACCCTGCATACATATCTAAACCCGAACATACATAAAAACACGTATGAACATGCTGAAACAAAAACGGCAAACACGCGTCGAAAAACGCCGAAAAAGAGGATGGGTTAGGGTTTCACACGTAGCCCAAGGGACATGAAACTTGATAAAAAGGTCAATGATGATGAAAAATAACATTTTCCAATACATTTGGCCAAAAATAGGTGGAAAACGGTTAAAGAATTTTGATATACCCTCACTATTTTAATCATAACTTTTTCTACAAAAAGCATTTCATTGTGAGAGTAGTCTCATTGGAAAGAAGACTTTCGGGACTTCAGTTTGTGTATAAAAATGACCAAATTTGGAGTCCAGATGAGGGAGTATGATTAAAAGAAGTTGGCCCTATGCAGCTAGTCCGCTCGAGCGGACAGAGGGCGCTCAAGCGCCCAAGCTCTCTGCCATGTGACCACTCGAGCGGATAGGGCTCCGCTCGAGCGCGCTGGTGCCCGAGAAAAATTCAGAATTTCCCCTATTTTGAGTTTCCAACCTCAATACCCTTAATCCATCATCAAACATGTTTTAAACCTCTATTTCCATCCCAAAAATATTGGATTCAAGTATGATAAACCCTTTTTTTGGCAATAATTTACCAAAAATCGTGGTTTATTCCTTCTCTAAAACTCAATTTTCATGAGAATCCAACTCAACTTACACATAACCTTATTAATCCTTCAAATCATGCATGTAATCTCCTATAATTCACTCATATAAACAAATTATCAACTCAAATCACACAAACATATGAGAAAATCTAGATCTTACCTTAGATTTGCTCAAAAGTTTAAAATTACTCCAATTTCTCCCTCCTAAGGTTTTGGCTGTAAATGTTCTTGCTTCCTTGATGCTCCATCTCCCATTTTCCTGTTCCAAAGTTTGATTTTCATCCACAGTTGCTCTTCATTTAGCTTCAGGCCTTCAATTTTTATGGGGGAGGGTTAGGGTTTTAGGTGGAGTTTGGGTCTTTCTTACTCTCTCTCTAGGAGATCAAGAAAAAGAGAAGAGGGGAAGAGGAATGAGAACGGACTCACGTGGGTCATGATATGTGTGTATGCATATATATATATATATGTATATAAAAATTTCAAAATATCTCTCTGGTTTGAGATTATTTCAAACTTTTCTCGATAGTCCGCTCGAGCGGTGATCCCTAAACCTGAATCTTGTGAATTTTTCCAAAACTCATCTCAAAATTCCAGTTTTTGCTCATATACTATTATTAGAACCTTTCCATTAAAACCCATATCCTTATCCTTCATTTTCATAGCTTTCAATTTCACTTTTACATATTATTAATTCAATCTTTAACGAACAAAATTTTATTGCACCCACGCCCAAATTTATTTTCATCTCCTCACTTAACCGAAATCATAAAAGCATAAAATAAACACTTACCGGGCCGTTATAGAAATCTTTAAAATAAATTAAATTAATTAATGTAATATTAAACAATAGAGAATCTGGGAGACTTAAAGGATTGATATAATTTGAGAATTGAGACCGGAGAGCAAGTAGAAATGGATGGGGTAGTGGGGTTATAGGAAACTTTTGTGATTTGTTTTTTGAAAAGGGAAATCTAACCGTTGGAGGGTCTCGAGCTTGACCAACTGCTCGGGTTTTATTATTTTTTTGATCGACCAGGTTAGGCCTCATATTTAGGCCAATGGATCGGGCTTCGGACTTTAGAATCATGGCGGAGGCAAGGGCAGAGCTACACTTGGGCGGGGGGGCATTTGACCCCTTTCAGTTTTTTCTTTTTCCTATTATTAAGTTTAGTTTTTTTTGGTAATTATGAAAAATGCCCCCTGTGAATTATACCATTGCCTCCTTTCCCCATCTAATTTATGATATCGTCCCTACCTAAAACAAGAATAGTACCGTCTTGAAATTTGCCCCAGGCCACTGCTCTACTCTTGCGATTTGAGATTTGAGATTTGAGCTTTGTAACCCTCTCGCCGTCGCCGGTCACTGCCCCTCGCATTCCTCGCTCTCGCCCTCTTCGCTCACGCCGACGGTCACTGACCCTCACTCTCACCGCCGATCGTTGCTCACTTGCTCGCGTCGCACGGCTCACGCCTCGCTGCTCCAGTGCTTCACGCCTCCACCTCCTGTTGCCTCTCCGCCATTGTTTATTCCTTCCAAGGAAAAGTGAGTTTCTTTTAAGTTTCTGGTCTGCTTCTTATGCATAAACTCACACACACAAATCATTAAGTTTCTCACTGTTCCTAGACCCTTTCTCTTATGCAGAAACTCATATATACAAATCTTTAGTTAATATGTGGATATTAGGATATATATTATATATATTAATAAAATATGTATCTGCTACATTACTGCTGTTACGCAGTATGCCAATATATTTTGTTATTTGTATTTTTATGAAAATATAATTTTTCATAGAACTTTTTGTGTGTTCTTCAATATTTAGGGAGTGTTCCATTGAAAGCTTAAAAGTTAGAAGTGACATTCTTGAATGTGAGTGTTTTTGCATGGAATTTTTGATTTTGTTGTTTCACATAAATATTGTGATTTTATTGTTTGACATAAATATTCCGATTTTGTTGTTTGACATAAATGTTTTGTGTGATTTTAGATTTGGGTATTAGATCTTAACTTATGGAGAGATTTTTTAAAAGTCTGCGTGGCCAATTGTAAATCAATTTATATATTATCAATATATATGGACTTTTTGAGTAGTACTTCATTTTAATGTGTATGATTTTAAATATATGCCCCCTCTGAACATGATACTTGGCTCCACCCTTGGGCCGAAGCCTAACCCACATATACATGGGCTTGGGCGGGTTTAAGCGGGGTCACTACTATAACGAGCTCGGACCGTTCCTGAGCGGTCCACGTGCTTGGGCCCAATTTTCACCTCTTCTTAGCAACCTCGTTTACCTGAAAGCGTTTTTTCAAATTCTGTTTCCCAATCAAGATGGCTGAATATATAATATATATACCAAACAATATAAATATTAGAGAATATTTATTTGAAAGCGTGGTTACTCAATTTAAGTTGGGAATTATATTGAAAACATTGTTATTAATAACACTTATTGAAGTTGTTATTAAAAGAGATTTGCTTTACATTTCAAAATATACAGAATATTAAAAACGTATTTTCATTTTAAAAGATATTTTTAGCAAAAATGCTTTTCACGTTATACAAATATCGAACTACACTTTTTTTCTCTTCACATGCAAAACACCTCTCTCTCACTCTAGCTTAGCGCTACTGAAGATAACTTCAACTTATAGCATTTTTATGTGTATATATATTTTTAATTTTTATTAGCTATTTTAATATATTATATTCAACCGTCTTAATAAAAAAGAATGTTAACAACAACACTCTCATAAAAATTATTTTTGCTAAAAAACTTTTACATGGATTAGAATTTAAGTTTAAAAATCAATCTTTATAACCTCTAAGATTCATTGTGCCAGAGAGTTTTTTTATATGACTTTTTTTTTGTTTTTTAATGAGTTTTTTTTACGTTAGTTCAAACGATAATACTTTTTAGATTTTTCTTTTTACAAGAAATAAAAAAACTAAAAAAATTGACAAGAAAATAAGAAAAGTTCATGTAAGATGAAAAAAAGTCATTTTAAGGCTTTTACGTGGCTTTTTTTTGCCTTTAGTGAACTTTTTCGACTTTTTTCGAAACGGCTATATTTTTAGATTTGTTTTATCATGATGAATTCAGAAAGTAAAAAATTAGTGCAAAAAATCAAAAAAATTCATAAAAGACGAAAAAAAGTTACAAAAAAGCCACTAAAAAAGTTAAACCAATCAAAGCCTAAGACTGTGTTTAGGATAGCTTATTCAGAAGCTTTTGGCTTTTAAGCCTGGTCAAAAAGCTACTATGTTTGGCCTAGCTTAACTTTTTTTGGTGTCTGACATGAACAAAAGGTTTCCAGTCCTTTCCCGTGAAGATTACCGTCCTACCCCTAACCCGAAATTATTATCGTTGGTGAGCTACTTTCCCCTCTCTTCTTCCTCACACTCACGATTCCTTCCCTTCATTGTGCTATGCAAATCCAAGATTTGAGAAATCTAATTAAGAATCAATAATGATTAGTAGAGGCCAACCTCACGGTTGGGTGAACGGGGTGCCTAACACATTTCCCAGTTCATACCTTAATGCCCGAACCCCTGTTTTCTCTGGTTACCGTTTTAAAGATAAGTGACTCATTTTGTTTTCTTGGTTTTTCTTAAAAACCAAGTGGCGACTCCATTTTTCATAAAAAAAGGTTTACAAAATTTGGTTTTCATGGTGTTAAAAGTATTTTCTACACATTTCTTGAATTCTATTATTTTTTAAACAAAACCCTAAATCCTAGTGCCACAGTATTTTCTTACCACTCCGCTAGGGACTTGTTTTTCAAAACAAATAATCGGGCAAAATTTGAACACATCATTAGTTCTTAATATGAATTTTTCATTTGCATTTTTGCTTGCATTTGCATTGTTCTCAATCCCTTGGTTGGTCGATCCGATACTCTGGTCAGTTTAGTGTCTCGGGGATATGTTGGGGTGACGGGCAAGCCTTACTAGCTGCACGCTTTCACAAGTGCGTTAAAAGAGTTATTGTGTACTGCCTGACCATGTCCTATATTACACCAAGCATAGGAGGTATATACTCGATTCTATTCAGAAAGTACCCTGATCATTGACCAAAATCGGCCTTTTCTGCATATAATTGCTTAGAATCCGCCATTAGGTATTAACCCGGTAGGATTATTTGTTTTATTTAATTGTATGTTTTGCTTGTATTTGTGTAGGACCTTTGTTTGTTTGTTTGTTTGGATTAAGATAGTCTCTCTCCCGGGTTTCGATCCTGGTCTTCTTCTGGTGTTCCTTCATTTTAAAATAGTTTTTCTCTTGGGTTGTTGCCCAGTTTTTGATATGTTGGTATGGAATCTCGGGTTCTGCCTCAATTGTTGGCTTAGGCCTCGTTGTTGGTTTAGGATAACTTCTTTCCCGAGTTTTTCCTTACTTGTTGGTTTTGTACCCTTAGTGCCGTTTAGGCTCGTCTTCCCGAACCCCCATTCAGGAACAAAAGGTTTCCTGTCCTTTCTAGTCCTTTCCCATGAAGATTATCGTCCTACCCTTAACCCGAAATTATTACCGTTGGTGAGCTACTTTACCCTTTCTTCCTCACACTCACGATTCCTTCCCTTCGCTGTGCTCTGCAAATCCAAGATCTGAGACCGGTTCCACAAATCTGTGAAGTTCCTTTCCAGTATTCAATGTCACACAAGACGATCGCCAACGGTAAAGCGTCAACGGCCACGAAGTTTTTACTGTGTGAGTCATCTTGCCGTTTTTTCCTTGATTTGTTCACATAATGGCTAGATTTTCTTAGATCCATCCTCTGATAGTTAAAATAATCTTGATCTCCAACATGAATCATGGTTGGAAGGATGAAATCCCATCTCCAACAACAGAATTGGTGTTAAATTTATCAGGAGGGCCATGAACAGAACTGGGAGTTTTTAGGGAGACGTAGGAATAGATGTATACAAAAATGGTGAAGCGGCATCTTGTATATATCTATACAGAAATGGTCAACCGGCATCTTCCAATAGATAACGGGAGATTGCATACTTTGATTAATTTATTGAAGTTTTCCCCCACGTTTGTCTCCTTCATTTTCCCCTACGTTTATCTCCATCATTTTTCTTTGGCTATAATTTGTTTGGTTGCCCTAACATGATTTTTACTTTTAAATTTGGTTTAGATCAAACTGATCAATATTATAGTCGGCATATCCCAAAAATAAAATTCCATCCATCTAGTTAATATTGCTTTTTGTGTGTTCTCAATTCACTTATAAATCTTATTACAAAGTGATTATGATTTTTTTTTTGTTCTCATTCACTTGTAAGTGCTTATGATCTTTATAAGTGATCTATATTACAGTTGCCATATCCAAAAAAAAGTCCATCCATCCAGTTAATATTGCTTTATGTGTTTTCTCATTTATTTATATTGTGATTTTTATTATATTATGCTTTAGATGTTATCCAACACAATAGCTAATTAAAAAAGAAGCGATGTGTAGTTTGAACTGCTCAAAAAGTTCAGGAAACAAAAATTTTACTGGTAAATGTTTACAATGTACTTCGAATTTTTTGTTTACTGCGCTCTCTTCTCTCTCCATCTTATGCTACTGCTCTTTGTCAAAACATTTTTGTTCCACAAATTAACTGTAGTACTTGTTAATTGAAGCCATATTTTTTTCACAACGTATAATAATTTTCTGAAATTTCACGTGTGAATGTGTCATTTTTATTGTCCAGTTTTGGAAGATTTAAAAAGCATCTTAAATGTTTGGCAAATATGGTTATGTGAATTTGAGACACTGATTTTTCAAATTTTATTTTCAGTTGCTAGGATCTAAAAAATTTATATTTTTAAATAAAATTAAATTGGGTGAAAACAAAGATTTTTGTAAAGACGGAGAGATTCATGGAAAAGAAGTAATGCATATGAGAAATGTTGTCTACAAAAATGTATTATTGCCAAGATTGTACATAAAATTTTCATCATAGCTACATTTTGTTTTAAACTAGATTTCATGTACATTTTAGTATATGTTAAACAAATTTTAATAAACCTTATTTGTTTATTAGATTACATTGTATAGTATTACAAAATGTATTAATTTTTTATATTTTCAAACAATTCCAGTTTCATTCACTGAATTGATTTTCGTACTCTTTCCTCTCCCTCCTTTTCTTTTGGATTTGATATTCATTCGTTGTCTCTTGATAATAACAAGTTGTACATCCGATTCTGTATACTAGGTTCGGTGGAGAAAGTTACCAATTACTTGAGAACATTTCGGAGAAGGTAATTTCACGTTATGTATTTGTTGCATTTTCCAGTAAAGAGACTATGTTAAAGTTATACATTTGTTTCCATGTCTCATCTTTTATGCACACCAATTGTTTGACTACTTTCTTAACTAACGTTCATATGAGCATATTGTTTTTCACAACCATTGTAGGTGCTTCAAACCTTTTTAATGAAACAACTTTATGATTACCTTACATGCAACACTTCGAAAATTGGGTAATATCATTTATTATTATATATTAACACTACGACCAAAATAATGTTAACTGTTTTATATAATTCGTCATCCCAAAGTAGAGGAACACGGTCAAGAAAATTTAAAAAGATAAAAAATTTATTTTGCAAATCTAATACTACTTAAATCCAATACCCAACTTGCATATGTATTCCACACCATTGTTTTTAGGTATGGCATCACACATGTCTATGCCAACATCTCCATGGCCACCGCAACGGTCCTCATGCGGTTATGGTTTGTGCAATGCCAAAATTTTTAAATCTAGCCTTAACCCTGGACGAGCATATTATAAGTGTCCACATCCCGTGGTGAGTCCTCATTTTAAGACTGTACCTACCAAGTTATTAATGCTTCTGTACATGTATCATTTAACTTACTTCTAAACTCTTAACCAGTCTTGCTCCAACTGGATCGGGTGGTGTGATGAATTTCGTACAACACAATTGGACATAGACCCATCCCATTACTATCATCATAACGCTGCCTACATTCCCGCCAATGTCATGGCCACACTTAACAAATTGTCTGTTGATGTAGTCAACTTACAACACACCTAACGCTTGTTGAAAACTTGTGTAGTACTTATTTTTATCGTTCTCCTCTAGTTTATGCTTCACATATAATGTCGTTGCTAACATTTCAAAGTGTAATTGTAAGGAAATGCTACTTACCAATGCAAGGTGTTAATGCTGTTGTTATATAACTTTTCATTGTCAGTTTTTTATCACATGCTATCATTTTTGTTCACATGCTATCATGTTATCTAACATGCGTTGTGAGACCCTGATCCGTTTTCTTTTTTGGCGTTTTCGACGCGTGTTTACCGTTTTCGTTTTAGCATGTTCATACGTGTTATTATGCATGTTCGGATTTAGATATGCATGTGGGTTGGTTCCCAGGGACGTTAGGCGTTGTGATGTGAGTTTCAAAAAAAAAAAACTGATATTTTCATGCCCATTAAATATTTGGCCTTAGATATTTTCAAAAGATATTTTCAAAACTTCTCAGCTAAGTTTTCTCGTTTTCTCTCTGTCTTCTCTCTAACTTCTCGGGGGCCCGGGGCTCGGTTTTTGACGATTCAACAACGGATCCTTGCTTTTGGCACGGTAGGTTATGCGTTCATCTGGACAGAATTTCATTTCGGCGAAGTTCGGTTTTGCATGTGGGTCGAGGCGTCGAATTTTTAACTCAACGAGGTAGGATCTTAGACTTTCGTGTCTTATAAGGGTGCTATGTGTAATCGTGTGCGTTTTTACCGTTTTAAAATGCATGAAATCGTTTTATGTTTCAAATGTTGGTTTTGAGGTTCAAAATCGTTTTTCGTCAATTTTGGTAGGATGAAATCGTGTTTTGGGTGTTTCTTTCGAGGTTTCGGTGTTAGGCTTGGGCGTGTGTATGTCCGAGGGTGTTGGATGAGAGTTTAGAGGCTCCGTTTTGGACTCAGGAGGGCTAAAACAGTAGCTCGGAGTCGTTTTCGCCTGGGCTCAGTCGATTGGATCGTGAGGTCAGTCGACTGGATCATGGTTCAGTCGACTGGGTTGTGGGATCAGTCGACTGACTAGTTTTTTTGGGGCGTTTTTGTGAGATTCCAGTAGCATGTTTGGGTCGACTGGGTGGGGGTCCAGTCGACTGGGGTCCTGTGTTGAGCGTTTGGTATTTTTGGTGGTTTTGGTCGGTCGTGTGGTGGTCTCTCAGTCAATTAGGTTATGGGGCTCAATTGACTGCTCTCTTCTAGTGTTTTCAGCTGATTAGATTATGGGGTCCTGTCAATTGAAGTCACGGAGAGGGTGATGGCCATGGTCACGTCATGCTGGTGTTGGGGCACGGTTGTGTGCGTGGTGGTTTGTGCATCGTTGGATGCGGGACGTGTGGGTCCGTTGTTTGTTTTAAAGGTGGTTTCTGGTGAGAACCGTTTTGTGGGACGTTCAGGTGTTGGTCTCTGGGTTAGGTTTTGGTTTTCTGTATCGTTGGTTGTTCCGGTAAGTGGACGGGTCGTTCATGTGAACAGACGATGGGTGTGTGGCTTGTGATGTCTTGTCGAGTTATGTGGCGTCGTTATATGGAATGTCATGGTTATACGTGCTTTTGTGCTTATAGAACTCTGATTAGGTTTGTTCATGCATGTGGTAGGGTGGTACGTGATCTTATGTTGTCTTGAAGCATTTAAGGCTTTGGTTTTGTAAATACATATGTTGATTCGGTGTTATTCCGTAGTGTTCGGTGTTATCCCGTGGAATACGATTTTATCCCGTGGTGTGCGGTTTTACCTCGTGGTATACGGTTTTATCCCGTGGTGTGCGGTTTTACCCTGTGGTATGCGGTTTTATCCCGAGGCTGTGTGTTTGAGTAGGGATCTTTATCTATGGGTTAGGACTGTCATTAAGGCTTGTGAGAGTCAGTTCTGTGTTGCATGTGGGGCTCGTAGGAGTCTTGGCTCGTAGGAGTCTATCTTTGTTGGTGAAGCATTGTGCTATATCTATATATCAAGTTATTTTCTAGGCTCTAGTGAGTCGTAATACAAAATCGTTTTTACTGTTTTCTTTGAGACTCTTGGGAATTCTCGTATAAAACCGTTTTCCAAATGCTTTCTTCTGGAGCTCGTATGAGTTCAAATATAAAACCGTTTTTATGGCTCGTGTGAGTCGAAACTACACCTCGTTTTCCGAACATGTTTTGTTTATATTACACGCTTGTCTAGTTTTTGCTGAGTTTTGGCTCACGGTGTGGGATTTGAAATGTCTTTTAGGTACCGATCGTGTGGGTCGATTTGGGGTTGCCGGTTGAGGCGGGAAGATTGATAGTCTTCCTTTTTGTTCTTTTGCTCATGTATAAAAAAAAGACAGATTTTTTTAATTGATACACTCACTTTTATGAAATAAAATAATATGGTATTAATGAAAAAATACGAAAGACTAGCATGCTTTATATTGTTTTTCATCCACCTAGATTTCTTATAGGTTCAACGCTCTTGTCATATATTGCAATAGCATGCTTGATTATATCTTTATGCACATTAATTACAATGCCAATATTAAATTGTTGAAGCAATAAAGTTTCTATTTAAAAATTATGTTTTGCTTTTAAAAAAACACAACACACAATAGTCTGCTCAGGTGCTACTGTGTTGATAGATGACTGTACATTAGATGGTACTGCCGTACATTTTATGGAAAACAAATGTGGCATTGTTCGGCGGTCAACTTTTGCTTGTTGAAGGGAGGTTGATTGCAGCCCACAGTTCTTGTACAGTGGGGAATATATTCCTATGACAAATGTTTTACTATACTTGCACATGGTTGTTATCTTTTATGTTTTCAATGAATTTAATACTATACTTGCACATGCATTTCTTGTCATGCATTTTCAATGAACAACAATAGATTCGACTTGTTTGTCAAATGGACGAGAAGTCAACATGTGTTGTTGCACCTTAATGTTTTATATGTTATAACACTTATGAGTTTGCTGTAGTTTTAATTTGTGTCTGCAATCACTTACAAATGCATCCAGCAGCACTGAAGTTTTGGTATAAGCCTCTTGAACACGCAGTGCTAATGATAGCCTTCCAAGGCCCAATAGCGACTGGTTCCCAGCATTGGAATATAGAAGAGATGCCTACACCAACGGAACTCGACGAAGGAAGTGACGACAGTGATGAGGTATTCGGCTCTGGCAATGATAGCCTTCCGTCTAAGCATGTTTCGGTGTCCCAACCTGTGGTAACATCTGATGTGGCAACCCAGCGCAGCAGTGGTCCAACGAAGGAAGCAGCCACCGGTAGTGGGTCACACAACAAGAAGTGTAAGCATAGTGGTGCGTCGCAGATGTCAGATACCATGGAGAGTTTGTTGAAGCATATGAAGGAGAGGCGCACTGATTTGCTGGTTATGAAGGGGTAGCAACTCAATGGGGGATGCTTTAGAGAAATTGTTAACGATGCTGGGGATCGTGCCCGGGGATGAACTCTACATGGTGAGGGTGCAAGTGATGGAGAATCCCGATTGGAGGGATGTCTTTATGGCTCTTCCTAACGACGAAATCAGCCTTAAGTACTTGGAAACCGAGCGACGTGGCGACTTCTCTAGTTGGCCACAACGGGGTGCAAACCCTTGGTTCCAATACCCTCCACCAACCCTCTAGGCGACAGTGAGAATGAGAGTTTTCCCGTCTTTTCGTCGCTACTTTTTAACGCCTTCGAAACAACTTTGTTCTTTTCAAATTTCTTTTCCAAAACTTATGTTGGCATGGTTTCCTGAGTGCTTGTCATTTAGGAAAATTTGCTGTGTTTGAATGGGGTTATTTTTTAAAACAATGGTGTCTTTAGGTAATGCTTTCTTGTGAAACTACTTATTTGAACAGTATCCGTTAGTGTAGATGTTGCTTGCTGAATAACATATGTTTTATGGTACTATGAAATACTATTCCCAAAATATTTCATATTTATAACTTTCACTCCAATCATGCAATTAATAAATGTAGTAAAAGTTAAAAAGTAACTACTCTACATTTCTTTTTCCATTTCTTACATTTTGTAGAAAAAATGTATGTTCATCTATCTACCAACCTAGTTGAAAAGGTGAAATATAATTTAATAATTTCCATCCTCAGGAACAATGGACAACAATTGGATGAGGAAGAGAGTACATTGCTTGTTGGTGCTTATTGCACGACAGCAGAATACCAACGACAAACCATAGGAAAAGTGCCGATGCATGCATCGGAATTTACGGGTTTTAGGTGAGTGTCTGAATTGTTGGGGGGACACGAGGAACGGTTTGGATGGGCCTTGGCGATGCCAAAATTTATGTTTTTGAAGCTGTGTAATATTTTGGCTACATATCATGGGTTGGTGCCGAAACGTGTCGACTCCATGCAAGTGGAAGAACAATTGGCCCTACTTATCTGTGTTTTGAAAGGATTCGACAATCGGGAGCTTCAAGAAAGAATCCAACACTCGGGTGAGACAATCTCACGACACGTTAGACGTATCCTTAAGGCCATGGTATCATTTGTTGCAACAAAAATACGCCCACAAAGAGATCAAACAGACACCCACCCTACATTGACTAGTCGAAGAATGTATTGTCCTTTTATCGTAAGCGTTTATCATCTTTTTTACATTTTCTCATTTTATGATAACGGTTATATACATATATATCTCCAATGGTATCAAAATCCATGGTTCCTTAAGGAACTTGTATCAGGATGTTTTCTTAACACGCATTATGCAAAAAAATGATGCTAATGTTGTACAGATTGAGGGAGGACCTTGATGGTCGC
>JAULJZ010210379.1:0-18703 GCA_032270985.1 Heliamphora pulchella | reverse complement strand
TATGTCCATTTCCATCTAAACTGTGAACATAAAACTTATATTCTGCAAGAACCTAAAATCTGATCTTTTGTGTGCAAGCCGTACTCTACACACCAGATTAAATACTATACAGAATATTAGACATCCATGCATATCAAAGAAATGATGCACATGCATTGCTCATTAAGATTTTCATAAAATAAAAAATTAATTTTATCAAAAAATAAAATTAAATACTAAAAATATGATTTTCACTATACCAATCCTAACATAAAGCGCAAGTATAGATTTTAATTCACAAAACTTTTTATTTGAAAAGTGAAATCACGAGATTCAAAACCTTCTTGTTTGAAACTTAAAATACAAGTATAGATGAATGATTCAAGAATAGATTTTAAATGTGAGTGATGCAACAATAAACAATAATATAATAATAAAAATAAAAAATAAAGTAAGTTAGAAATACGACACCACGATTTTTACAAGGTTCGACGCAATGGCCTACGTCCTTACCTTAAGCTAACCGCTATGAGGATTTCTCACTATTACTCATTCAATAGGCGGAGCAACCTCTCTATTTAGTTTAGGCGAAATTGCTTCTCTTGAGAATGTCCTCTTCTCAAATATTCCAATCCTTAGTCTAGCTGGAATTGCCCCTCTTGAGAATGTATTCCAATCCTTAGTCTAGCCGGAATTGCCTCTCTTGAGAATGTCCCTTTCTCTTGTGAAACACCCTTTTCAAGTATAATGAAAGAACAAGAATGTGTACAAAGAAATGCTCCTACAATGAGCAGATGAGTGTAGGAAATGAATGCACTAACTCACTTCTCAAAGAATATATCAATGAAACTCTATGAGAATTAAAAAACATTTTCTCTCAAAAATATAATTGAAAACTCAAGAAATTTAAGCACAAATAGAAAGTGTATAAGAGAGAATGTTTGAGAGGCTTGTAGTGAGTAAAACCAGAGCTCAAAGGCTTTTTTTATAGGCCTCAATTCTGGACTAGCCGTTGGGCTAAAAGGGTAATGTCAAACTAGCCGTTTCAGCCAAAAATTCAACTTTCAGCTAATTCAGTCGACTGGAGTTTCAACTCAGTTGACTGGACCACCAGTCAGTCGACTGGACTTCTTGGTCAGTCAACTGGACTGCTTAAAATCAGATTCAGTCGGCTGATCAATACCTTAGTCAACTGGATATTTTAAAAGTCCAGAACTTTTGGTTTTCAAAAAGTTTTTGATCACTTCTTATTTTGAAAAAATATTTTTAGGATTCCTAAGAGCTTCAAGAGATATAATCACGAGTATCGTGAATTTACATAGATCCTAATATTGATACAAATGAAATAGAAAAAAAAACTTGTCTTCAATCCTTCATTTTGCTTTGTTTCAAAAACCTTGTAGCCAAATAGTTTGATTTGAAATTTGCTTCATTGGCTTTCATTTTGTATCTTTGATTGTGCTAAACATATATGACCTGTAAACAAACTCAATTTGCACAATTAGATACTTAGGTATGTTATCATCAAAACGGTCATTGAAGCCTTTTATAGGACAACACAATGAACATGGTGACCAAAGGTTCTAACATGGCAGTTCAATGATGATTTCACTAGTTTGAAGGTTTTGATCATTGGATTTAAATACCGAGCTTGGATCATTTCCTAAGAATCGTACTGAAGCACCATTCCAATTGTTTTCATCATCGAATTCACCTGAATCAACCTAAGATTAGGCGGGGTCAAATTAGGATGTCTACAATAGGCCACCTCTCCAATCCTATTAAGGATCTCAAACGGTCCGATAAAGCACGACGATAGCTTTCCACTCTTCTCAAGTCTCATCAAACCCTTTCGTGGCGAGACCTTCAAGAACACATGGTCTCCCACTTCAAAGGCCAACGGTCTCCTCCTTTTATCTGCATAGCTTTTTGATGAGCCTGCACGGTCACTAATCGTTTACGAATTACGACGACCTTCACCGTGGTCTCACGTACAAGCATGGGCCCCAACACTGTTGTCTCCCCAACGTCGGCCTAACAAATGGGTGACCTACAAGGCTTACCATAAAATGCCTCATAATGCGCCATCCCAATGCTTGACTGGTAACTGTTATTGTAAGCGAACTCTACCAACGGTAAATGGTCTCCCATGACCCTTGAAAGTCTAAAACACACGCTCACAACATATCCTTGAGTATCTGAATGGTGCGCTCTGACTGACCATCTATTTGTGGTTGGAAAAAAGTACTGAGAAATAAACTCATCCCCATAGCTAACTGCAAACTCTGCCAAAAACGTGAAGTGAAGAGGGGATCTTGATTTGAGATGATAGAAACTGGTACTCCATGGAGTTTGACAATCTCACTCACATAAAGCTTACTAAGCTTATCAATTGAATCAGTCATGCGGATAGGAAGGAAGCCGTGAAATCTTGTTTAATAAACCATTTAAAAGAAGGAGCCAAGCCCCACAAGAAAACGTTTTATGAACCAAAAAGTGGTGAAAAAGTGCTCTAGTAGGTAAATCGCTCAATCGGTCTCAGGACCGATCGATCGGTCTCAGGACCGATCGATCGGTCTTCCACAGACTGCAACAACCGAGAGCAGTGTTTGACCGCTCAATAAACTGATCGATCGGTCCATCGAGGAGTCCAACGCTGGACCCTTTCTCAAAACATGTTTCCCAACACCAACTTCCCATACGCCAACTACACCTCTAAACAAACCTTCTCAAGGGAACCACATACAAAACCACAAAAGAAAAGAAAAAGAAAACATTTTCACCCATCTCCGAACGTCAACAACCCAACGATTTCATACATAAAAAGAAGGTGAACCCAATACAATGCCCGATAACCTCACATGCATACAATTTATGAAAATGTGTGGCCTTAAGACTTTACAAAACGATTGTCAAATAACCCAAGTATCAAATCATTGTATTAAAAGAATTATATCTACAAGATAAACATTTCTCAAAAGAGTTTTTTATAAGTATGTAATTCTATCCAAAAAGTTCAATCACAGTCTTTGAGACCAAGCTCTAAATCGACCACCTTCTTTCCACTATGACGTGAAATGTTTTAAATAACATGAGCCGAGGCTCGTAAGAAATAGACTAAATATGAACATATGCATGATATGCAAGGATATTCATGTGAATGTACAATACATTCAAACCCAAAACTAAATCCGCTTTTCTAGGAAATTCTCATTCAAATAACCGGTTTTCTTTTCTTTACCCAAAACCAACACACGCATTAATTAGCTCATTAATCCTTTCATTTCAAACCCAACATAGTTACTATGACTTCCTAATTAAATTCATTTCATTTCATTTCCCATAATACAACCGTTATCAAGGTTTTCTAAAATATCTCATTTATCATTTACATCATATGATTTACCAACCCGATTTCATTCATTAATTTAATAAAGTATCCTAATCGGACGGCGCCTATAGATCCAAGCGTATTTATCACCGCCGAGTCATTCGAGACCCAATGAATAAATACCCATTCTATAGCCCGACATAGAGAGCACATATTTCCTGTTTCTCTCGAAAACATTGATGGGTAGGCCACCTAAGAGCACGCTTTTATAGGGATTAACCCGAAAGAAGGGCTTACCCTATATTGTGCAAGTTTTTGGTCTTTCACCGAGAAGTTACTCGACCCCAACCTTTATTATCGAATCCATCCATACAGCACCTTAATTAAGTCATTCACAATTAAACCAATGCGAATCCAACCGTCAACTCGATTCCTCTTGCCAAACTCAACACCATTAAGGTTTTCATTATCAATAATCTAAATATTTTTATTATTCTTATATTTGACTCAACATAGTGGAGTATAATCAATTTCCAAATCTCATGTCTTTACACACATAGCACAACTCATGAAATTTATTCACAAATTCTCAACACACACACACACACACACACATCTTTCACCCATTTTCATGATTTAAGAAATTAACTTATTAAAGAGTTAATACAAGTCTCAATTTATTAAAAATTCAACCAATTTCACCATTCGGATCCAACAACCTAAAAAGCCCCAAATTTTCATGATTTTGATAACCACCAAATCCTAACTTTTCAAAATACAAGTTAAAGGTTCTCACGTGATATTACTAAGATCAAAACACCACAAGTCACCCAAAATCACAAGATTTAACATGCTATAACTTCAAACCCTAACCTAGGGTTTCAAAACACATGTTTCTCTATATATTCATATAGAATCTCAAAGATATCACTCATATCAAATAAGTTTTCATAAATAGTCATAGATCCTACCTCTTGGGTAATTAAATCATGAAGAACAAACTTCAAGCCAAGAAATTCCCCGCCGGTGGATGAAATCCAAACTCGCAACGCGCAATCTAATTCCTCTAACGGTATTCCAACCGGTAGAAAGCAAGGGATCTCTTCCAAATGAGCAAGGGAAGCTCATGGGACACCCCACACCAGATCTAGAACTTATGGTTTACTTCTAGAGAGAGAAAGAGAAGAGAAAAATAATTTTGAAAGCTCAGAACTCGAACTTAAAGTTGCTCTTTGTCACAGACCAATTGATCGATCCTTTGCTGGGAGGCACTTTAAGGAAAGAAAAACATATAGTTTACAAGTTTTGTTCTAGCACCTCAAGACTCGCTCAATCAACTCACAATAATTATTTTCATGCATAAACAAGCATATAATTATCATTCATAATCATACTCGTGATCAAGTTTTAATTCCTTCCCGTAAGTAAACGTTAATCCACGAGGTTTAATCAAATGTTTCAAATTAAAAAGGGACCGGGTCCCTACAACCTCTCCCACTTGGAAAATTTTGTCCTTGAAATTAGACATACATCAAGAAATAAACAACTCGGGGTTCTTCTCACGGACTTTCGACTCTCGCTACTAAGTAGCTTCCTCAACCCGGTGGTGAAACCACAAGACTTTTATATATGCAATGGTCCTTTCTCGCAGACTTGTTTTTTGGTGCTAAGAATTCTCACCGATCTCTCCTCGTAGGTGATGTCATCCTCAACTCTCAACCCCGTCCAATCCAAAATATGAGATGGGTCTAGCTCATACTTATGCAACATGGATACATGGAAACCGTTATGCACAGATGCTAGATCCGGTGGCAAGACAAGGTGATAGGCCACCTCTCCAATCCTATTAAGGATCTCAAATGGTCCGATAAAGCATGACGATAGCCTCCCACTCTTCCCATATCTCATCAAACCCTTTCGTAGCGAGACCTTCAAGAACACATGGTCTCCCACTTCAAAAGCCAACGGTCTCCTCCTTTCATTTGCATAGCTCTTTGACAAGCCTGCGTGGTCACTAATTGTTTACGAATTGCGATAACCTTCTCCGTGGTCTCACATACAAGCTTGGGCCCCAACACTATCGTCTCCCCAACATCGGCCTAACAAATGGGTGACCTATAAGGTCTACCATACAATACCTCATAAGGTGCCATTCCAATGCTTGACTGGTAACTGTTAATGTAGGTGAACTCTACCAACGGGAAATGGTCCTCCCATGACCCACGAAAGTCTAGAACATATACTCGCAACATATCATTGAGTATCTAAATGGTGCACTCAGACTGACCATCTGTCTAAGGGTGAAAAGAAGTATGAGAAATATACTCGTCCCCATGGTTAATTGCAAACTCTGCCAAAAACGTGAAGGGAAGGGGTATCTTGATCTAAGACGATAGAAATTGGTACTCCAAGGAGTCTGACAATCTCATTCACATAAAGCTTACTAAGCTTATCAACTGAATCAGTCATGCGAATAGGAAGGAAGCCGTAAAATCTCATTTAATAAACCATTTAAAGGAAGGAGCCGAGCCTCACAAGAAAAGGTTTCATGAACCAAAAAGTGGTGAAAAAGTGCTCCAGCAGGCAGTTTGCTCGATCGGTCTCAGGACCGATTGATTAGTCTTCCACATATTGCAACAACCGGGAGAAGTGTTTCATCGCTCATTAGACCGATCGATCGGTCCATCGAGCAGTCCAACGCTGGACCCGTTTTTAAAACATATTTCCCAATACCAACTTCCCACACGCTAACTACAACTCCAAACAAGTCTTCCCAAGGAATCCACATACAAAACCACAAAAGAAAAAATAAAGAAAACATTTCCAACCATCTTCGAACGTCAACAACCCAACAATTTCATACATAAAAAGAAGGTGAAGCAACACAATGCCTGATTACCTCACATGCATACGATTCATGAGTACGTGTGGCCTTAAGGATTTACAAAACGGTTGTCAAATAACCCAAGTATCAAATCATTGTATTAAAGAATTACATCTACAAGATATACAATTCTCAAAAGATCTTTCTATAAGTACGTAATTCTATCCAAAAAGTTCAATTACAGTTTTTGAGACCAAGCTCCTCAATTGACCCCCTTCTTTCCATTATCACCTGAAATATTTTAAACAACATGAGCCAAGACTCGTAAGAAATAAACTAAAAATGAACATATGCATGATATGCGAGGATGATCATATGAATGCACAACACGTTTAAGCCCAAAACCAAATTCGCTTTTCTAGGAAATCCTCATTCACATAATCGATTTTCTTTTTGTTACCCAAAACCAACACACACATTAATTAGCTCATTAATCCTTTCATTTCAAACCTAACATGGTTACTATGGCTTCCCAATTCAATTAATTTCCTTTCATTTCCCATAATACAACCATTATCAAGGTTTTCTAAAATCTCTCATTTATCATTTACATCATATGATTTACCAACCCAATTTCATTCATTAATTTAATTAAGTATCCTAATCAGACGGCACCTATAGACCCAGGCATATTTATCACCACCGAACCACGCAAGACCCAATGAATAAATATCCATTCTATAGGATTAACCCGAAAGAAGAGCCTACCTTACATTGTACAAGTTTTCGGTCTTTCACCGATGAGCTACTCGAGCCCAACCTTAATTATCGAATCCATTCATATAGTACCTTAATTAAGTCATTCACAATTAAACCGATGCGAATCCAACCGTCAACTCAGTTCCTCTTACTAAACACAACACCATTAAGGTTTCCATTATCAACAATCCAAATATTTTTATTATTTTTATATTTGACTCGACATAGTGGAGTATAATCAATTTCTAAATCTCATGGCTTTACACACATCGCACAACTCATGAAATTTATTCACAAATTCTCAACACACACACACACACACACGGTATGCGCGCGCGCGCGCGCGCGCGCACACACACATACCTTTAACCCATTTTTAAGATTCAAGAAATTAACTTATCAACAAGTTAATACAAGTTCCGATTTATCAAAAATCTAACTCATTTCACCATTCGGGTCCAACAACCCAAAAACCCCCAAATCTCTATGATTTTTATAACCACCAAATCTTAATTTTTCAAAATACAAATTAAAGGTTCTCACGTGATATTATCAAGATCAAAACAACACAAGTCACCCAAAATCACAAGATTTTACAGGCTTTAGTTCCAAACCCTAACCTAGGGTTTCAAAACACAAGTTTATCTATATATTCATATAGAATCTCAAAGATACCACTCATATCAAACAAGTTTTCATAAATAGTCATAGATCTTACCTCTTGGGTGATTAAATCATGAAGAACAAGCTTCTAGCCAAGAAAATCTCGGCCGGTGGAAGAAACCCAAACTCGTAAGGCGCAATCCAACTCCTTTAACGGTATTTCAACGCGTAGAAAGTAAGGGATCTCTTCCAAATGAGCAAGGGAAGCTCATGGAATGCCCCACACCATATCTAGGACTTATGGTTTGCCTCTAGAGAGAGAAAGAAAGGAGAAAAATAATTTTGAAAGCTCAAAACTCGAGCTTAAAGTTGCTCTTTGTCATAAACCAATTGATCGATCCTTCGCTAGAAGGCACTCTAAGGGAAAAAAATATATATAGTTTCCAAGTTTTGTTCTAACACCTCAAGACTCGTTCAATCAACTCACAATAATTATTTTAATGCATAAACAAGCATATAATTATCATTCAAAATCATACTCGTGATTAAGTTTTAATTTCTTCCCGTAAATATGGGTTAATCCACGAGGTTTAATCAAATATTTCAAATTAAAAAGGGACCGAGTCCCTACAACCTCTCCCACTTAAAAAATATTGTCCTCGAAATTAGACATACATTAAGAAATAAACAACTCGGGGTACTTCTCACGGACTTTCGACTCTCGCTCCCAAGTAGCTTCCTCAAGCCCGTGGTGAAGCCACAAGACTTTTACATATGCAATGGTCCTTCCTCACAGAACTTGTTTTTTGCTATCGAGAATCCTCACCGGTCTCTCCTCATTGGTGGTGTCGTCCTCAACCCTCAATCCCCTCCAATCCAAAATATGAGATGGGTCCAACTCATACTTGCGCAACATGGATATATAGAAAATGTTATGCACAGATGCTAAATGCGGTGGCAAGGCAAGGCGATAGGCCACCTCTCTAATCCCATTAAGGATCTCAAACGGTCCAATAAAGTACAATGATAGCTACCCACTCTTCCTAAATCTCATCAAATCCTTTCATGTCGAGACCTTCAAAAACACATGGTCTCCCACTTCAAAGGTCAACAGTCTCCTCCTTTTATCTGCATAGCTCTTTGACAAGCCTACACGGTCACTAATTGTTTACAAATTGCAACGACCTTCTCTGTGGTCTCACGAACAAGCTCGGGCCTGAACAAGCTCGGGCCCCAACACTATCGTCTCCCCAACGTTGGCCTAACAAATGGGTGACCTACAAGGCCTACCATACAATGTCTTATAAAGCACTATCTCAATGCTTGACTGGTAACTATTACTGTAGGCGAACTCTACCAAGGACAAATGGTCCTTCCATGACCCTCGAAAGTTTATAACACACGCTCACAACATATCCTTGAGTATCTAAATGGTGTGCGCCGACTAACCACCTATTTGTGGGTGGAAAAAAGTACTGAGAAATAGACTCATCCCCATAGTTGACTGCAAACTCTGCAAAAAATGTGAAGTGAAGGGGGATCTTGATCTGAGATGATAGAAACTGGTACTTCGTGGAGTCCAACAATCTCACTTACATAAAACTTACTAAGCTTATCAAGGAATCAATCATGCAGATAGGAAGAAAGTGCGTGAACTTAGTCAATCTATCCACCATAACCCAAACGGCATCACGCTCCTTTGGTGACTTAGGAAGTCCCGAAACAAAGTTCATGGTAATATTCTCCCATTTTCACTCGGACACCGGTAAAGGCTGCAACATACCCACCAGCCTCTGATGCTCGGCCTTCACTTGCTGGTAAGTAAGGCAGCGTGAGACAAAAAGAGCTGCATCTTTTTTCATGTCCCTCTACCAAAACTATCTACGTACGTCATAGTACATCTTGGTTGCCACCTGGATGCACCACAAGGTGAGAGATGAAACTCACATAGCACGTCATCACGACACGACTCCCGCACAAAGATCCTCCATACAAACCTTAAGCTTTGGTCAGAATGGATAGTTCACCCCTTGACATCCTCGTCGCTCAAAACTCGATCTCTAAGCATTAAACTCTTTGTGTCTTGCCATTAAGCCTCCAAAATGCACTGGACGAGGGCGGGTTGAGACACTGCTATGAACAACATAGCACAATCACCGGACCTACCATGGCGTAGGTCATACTCACCAACCTCTCCAAGCATGCTCCACTCTCTCATGGCAATGCACGCTAATGAACTAAAGGACTTCTAGCTGAGGGCATCGGCCACCATGTTGGCCTTGCCCAGATGATACTGCAAATCAAAATCATAATCTCTCAAACACTTCATCCATCTCCTCTGATGAAAATTCAAGTCCTTCTACGAAAATAGATACTTTAAACTCTTACGGTCCGAGAACACTTCAAAGCGTTCTCCATATAGATAATGCCTCCAAGTTTTTAGAGCAAATACCACTATCGCGAGCTCAAAGTCATGTGTAAGATAGTTCTTCTCATGAACCTTCAATTGCCTTGATCAATAGGCAACCACCTTACGTTCCTGCATCAACACGCAGCCTAACCCCTCATGTGACGCATCACAATACACGGCGTAGCCAAGTCCTTTCTCTGGTACAATCAAAATAGGTGCACTGGTCAGTCTCTCCTTTAAAGTCTAGAAGGGAAATTCATAATCGTTGATTCACACGAAATTGACTCCCTTCCGGGTAAGGCACGTCATAGGTGCTGCAAGTCTAGAGAAGTCCCTCACAAATCACTGATAGTAGCTTGCCAAGCCCAAGAAACTCTGAATCTCGAACACATTTTTTGGCCTCTCCCAACTCATCACCGCTTCTATCTTGGAGAAGTCCACCGCCACTCCATCTCCTGACACCACATGCCCCAAAAACTTCACCCCGGGCAACTAAAACTCGCACTTATCATATTTTACGTATAACCGATGCTCCCGCAACAATTGCAGAGAATGTCGAAGATGCTTTTCATGCTCCTCCTCAGATGGTGAATAAATAAGGATGTCATCCACAAACACTACCAAAAACCTATCGAGGTACGGGTGAAAGATACGATTCATAAAGTCCATGGATGTCGTCAGTGCGTTAATCAGTCCGAATGGCATGACTAGAAACTCAAAGTGCCCATATTGGGTGTCAAAAGCCATTTTTGGGATATCATCCTCTTTAACCCTCAACTAATGGTAGTTTGAACTCAAGTCGATCTTCGAAAAACAACATAAACCCTTCAATTGGTCAATCAAGTTGTTGATACGGGGCATAGGGTACTTGTTCTTAACGATCACAGGGTTTAACTTGCGGTAATTGATACAAAGGCGTAAAGATCCATGCTTCTTCTTCGCAAACAACGTTAGAGCTCCCCAAGGAGACACGCTAGGGCAGATAAAATCCTTGTCTTACAGCTCCTGGACCTGCACTTTCAACTCTAACAACTTAGCCGGTACAAAACGTTACGAAGGCATATCAATGGGGGAGGTCCCCAGAATGAGGTCTATGAAAAACTTAACTTTTTGCCGTGGCGGAAGCTCAAATAGATCATCCGAAAAAACATCCAAAAACTTACGAACCATAGAAGGAAGCTCCCCATGAATAGAATCGATCTCACCATAGATAAGGCTGAGAAAAGGAGGCTAAAACTGCCTCAGTCCCGTGAACAATGAGGTCTAGGCATTGAATCGCATCCCGATCACCCACAAAATAAAAAGAATCTCCCTCCGGCATGCAAATAAACACTCGGCATGAGTCGTAATTGATAAAGACATGAAAGCTAATCAACCAATCCATCCCTAGGATGATATCGAATAAGGCCATATCAAGTATAATGAAATCAAATACTAGACAGCGGTTAGCGATCTACATTTTATAGGCTCTACACACATGCCTCAACACAGCAACCCCACAAATCGATGCCTCTACACACAAGGCGCTACCCAATACGTCTACCTCTAATCCCAATGCAGATGCAAATACGGATGAGATGAATGAATGCGATGCTCACGTGTCTACAAGAACACTAGCCCAAGAATGGTACACTAGGAAGGTACTTCGAATGATCGATGAGCTAGCTATGGTATCGGCACGGCAGGTGTTATTGAATAGCTAGGCTCCATGAGGGCGTACACTCGTCCCTAGTTTGCCCATTGTTCCCCCTAGTCTCTGTCTGCTTTACTGACTGGGCTGAGGTAGCCCTTTCTGCTGTTCTAGCTGACTGCACTCCCAACTGCTGCTGTGACGGCCCGTATGCCTGTCGTCCCTACAACGCCTGTCCTGGTTGTGCTCCTGAAGCACTCTGCATATTCCCTCCCTAAAGGCAGTCTCAACGAATGTGGCCCATCTGACCACACTAAAAATAAGAAAACGGGGCCCTCCTCTGAGACTGACTCTATTGCTGCTGTCCTCTGTGCTGACAATCTCTAGCACGATGCCCTGGCTGTCTACACGTGTAACATACTATCTCTTGACGTTCAGAATGTCGAGATGAACCCATAGATGGTGCGGGTGCCGATCGTAGCTGCGGCTGAGATCCCGTGAGATAAGAACTCGATCCCTCTGATTTCTACCTCTTTACTTGGCGGTCCTTAGATTGAGCACCCGAAACTCCCTGATGTGACTTATCTCTCTAATCTTGTGCCTCTCCGCCATTGTATTCTCCACCCAAATAGCAACCTCCACAATCTCAGTGTAGACCCAAAACCCTAACACTGCAATCCTATCCTTGATTGAGGGCCGAAGACCCCTTCCAAATCGCTTGGTGCATAACTCCTCCATTGCCACCATTTTGGGTGCAAATCACGACAAGTTCGCGAACTTGACCTCATATTGGACCACAGATAGATTACCCTATATGAAGAAAAGAAACTCCTTGCGGTAGGTATCTCTCAACAACCTCGAAAAGTACTTTTCCAAAAAAACCCTAGTAAAAGCGGTCTGCGTGCCATCTACAGTCATTTTGGCAAACTTCCACCATTCCCGAGCATCCTTCCGAAGTTAGCCTCCATGATCTCCAAGGTATCGAAGATCATCGTGGTTATCTCTAACCACTAGGTAGCCATCTTAGGATCAGGCTCCCCAGAAAAGGTGGGAGGATTCAACCGCCAAAACACTCTCATAGCAATAGTAGCCCTCGGCTCGAGAGCCCTTTTCCCTTCCCTAGCCAACTTGGGTAACGCTCTCATGGTTGTGAGCATCTCCTAGATCACATCTATTTCGCCCACTTGTTCATGCAGGGCATGCACATCCCCTTCTTTTGGAACCTAAGCATAAGCACGACCTTGACCACGACCTCGGCCTCTACCTCATCTAAGTAACATCGCTCTATATAATAAAAGAACAAAAAGAAGATATCAACAACAAGGTCTAAACCCACTTATCTCTCATGGACAACACCGTCCCCTAACAAGATACCACATAGCACGTATCACCGCGTTAACACACCTTACACAACACATAACGAGGATGAGCAATAGGAATGGCACGTCAATTGCGTAACTCATTTGGATTTTTGGTTAGAACGGATGTCGGCCAAACGCCTTTCTAACTTGAATCCCAAACTAGTCGACCAATCGCCCAAGGACAAGACACATCATCCTAAGAACCCAACCTCCATGCCCAAATATCACATAGCATGCAAATGTCAAGTTATGTCTAAGATATCTCATGCAAACACACCAATGCATGAATATCATACATCAATGCAAGCTCTCGCGTAATGGATCAACCACTCCCACAGTTCTTAGGTATTTGAACCTAGAGCTCTAATACCAATCTATCACACCCTCAACTCTAAGGCACATAACCCAACCTTGATAAACCCCAAAGGTACCAAAAGTTTCCATGAAAAGTGTTTTATGGCTCAAAACACTGTAAAATTGCGTCTAATACACCATTTAAAAGAAGGAGCCAAGCCCCACAAGAAAAGGTTTCATGAACCAAAAAGTAGTGAAAAAGTGCTCCAACAAGTAGTCTTCCACAGATTGCAACAACTGAAAGCAGTGTTTGACCACTCGATAGACCAATTCTATCGAGTGGTCCAACACTGAACCCTTTTTCAAAACATATTTCCCAACACTAACTTCCCACACGTCAACTACACCTCCAAACATTTCCTCCAAACATGCCTTCCCAAGGAATCCACATACAAAACCACAAAATAAAAGATAAAGAAAACATTTCCACCCATCTCTGAACGTCAACAACCCAACGATTTCATACATAGAATATTGCACGAAAAGAAGGTGAACCCAACACAATGCTCAATAGCCTCATGTGCATACAATTCAGGAGTACGTATGGCTTTAAGGCCTTACAAAACAATTTTCCAATAACCCAAGTATCAAATCATTGTATCAAAAGAATTACATCTACAAGATATACATTTCTCAAAAGATCTTTCTATAAGTATGTAATTCTATCCAAAAAGTTCAATCACAGTCTTTGAGACCAAGCTCCTGAATCGACCACCTTCTTTCCATTATCACTTGAAATGTTTTAAACAACATGAGTCGAGACTCGTAAAAAATAGACTAAATATGAACATATACATGACATGCGATGATGATCATGTGAATGCACAACACGTTTAAACCCAAAATTAAATTCTCTTTTCTAGTAAATTCTCATTCACATAACCAGTTTTCTTTTCTTTACCCAAAACCAACACACGCATTAATTAACTCATTAATCCCTTCATTTCAAACCCAACATGGTTACTATGGCTTCCCAATTCAATTCATTTCCATTCATTTCCCATAATACAACCGTTATCAAGGTTTTCTAAAATCTCTCATTTATTATTTACATCATATGATTTACCAACCCAATTTCATTCATTGATTTAATTAAGTACCCTAACCGGACGGCGCTTATAGACCCAAGCATATTTATCACCATCGGGCCACGTGAGACTCAATGAATAAATACTCATTCTATAGCCCGACACGGTGAGCACACATTTTTAGTTTCTCTCGAAAACATCAATGGGTAGGCTACCCAAGAGCACGCTTTTACAGGGATTAACCCGAATAAAGGGCCTACCGTACATTGCGCAAGTTTTTGATCTTTCACCGAGGAGCTACTCAAGCCCAACCTTAATTATTGAATCTATTCATACGATACCTTAATTAAGTCATTCACAATTAAACCAATGCGAATCCAACTGTCAACTCGGTTCCTCTCATCAAACTCAACACGATTAAGGTTTTCATTATCAGTAATCTAAATATTTTTATTATTCTTATATTTGAATCAACATAGTGGAGTATAATTAATTTCCAAATCTCATGGCTTTACACGCATCCTACAACTCATGAAATTTATTCACAAATTCTCAACACACACAACCACACACAAACACACACACCTCTCACCCATTTCCAATATTCAAGAAATTAACTTATTAGCGCGTTAATACAAGCCTCAATTTATCAAAAATTTAACCAATTTCACCATTCGGGTCCAACAACCAAAAAATTACTAAATCTCCATGATTTTGATAACCACCAAACCCTAACTTTTTAAAATACAAGTTAAAGGTTCCCACATAATATTACCAAGATCAAAACACTACAAGTCACCCAAAATCACAAGATTTAACATGCTTTAGCTTCAAACCCTAACCTAGGGCTTCAAAGCACAAATTTTTTCATATATTCATATAGAATCTCAAAGATACCACTCATATCAAACATGTTTTCATAAATAATCATATATCCTACCTCTTGGGTGATTAAATCACAAAGAACAAGCCTCTAGCCAAGAAAATCTTCGCCGATGGACGAAACCCAAACTCGGAAGGCGCAATCCAACTCCTCCAACGGTATTCCAATAGGTAGCAAGCAAGGGATCTCATCCAAATGAGCAAGGAAAGCACAAGGGACACCCCATACCAGATCTAAGACTTAGGGCTTGCTTGTAAAGAGAGAAAAAGAATAGAAAAATAATTTTGAAAGCTCAAAATCCAAACTTAAAGTTGCTCTCTGTCACAGACCAATTGATTGGTCTCAAGACCGATCGATCGGTCCTTCGCTAGAAGGCACTCTAAGGAAAGAAAAACATATAGCTTCCAGGTTTTGTTCCAACGCCTCAAGACTCGTTCAATCAACCCACAATAATTATTTTCATGCATAAACAAGCACATAATTAGCATTCACAATCATACTCTTGATCAAATTTTAATTTCTTCCCGTAAGGAACGTTAATCCACGAGGTTTAATCAAATGTTTCAAATTAAAAAGGAACTGGGTCCCTCCCTACAACAACATCAAACCTTAACTTAACTCGTAAAAGTGATTGTATCCTCTTATCTTCTATGACACTTCTCTTTCTTTGAGTCGTGTAACCTTGTGATCATTCATTTTAACTCATTTTGAATCGATAAAAGTTCTTCTCAACCTAATCCTTCACTTTCTTGTAAGCTTTTAATGACCTGTTCCATCGTGAGAATAATTTTGTGAACCTTTTTTCATACACTTGAAATCTTGACTAGAGTAGTAGACTTGGATGTTTGAATTGAAGTGCATTTGACCGACGTAACTTAAGGGCAGTTATCTAGTTGACTACCCATTACTTTACGTCTTTCTCTTGAAATCTATGTTTAATAAGTCGATCTGATTGTGAAAATTTTTCTTGAGTCCCATGTATATTCTTGTAAACCAAGATATATCTTTGTTTAAGCTTGAGAATCTTGTTCGGTAGATTGGTGAGTAATGATACTCGTTGGGGTTTAGAACTTTCACGGGAGATATGGGACTACGCGCATGTTTTCAAAAGAATTACCTAGTGTACCTTCGCACCACGAAGCAAATCTCTTCTTTGTGTTGCTGCTTAGGACTTTTGTCAACATCCATGTTCAACGAGTTTTGAAGATCAAAATCCCGAACTTTAGGAGTTGCTAAGCAAAGGGCTCATTCAACCGCATACATCTCTAATAAAAGTCTCGACTTTGTTCCCAAGAAAAAAAGGATGAATTTCTACATCCGCATATTGGATACCGTTTCCTTAACCGCATAACAAGGACTTATGGTATATTAGACGCCTTTTTAAATACGCCATGAACCTCGACAATAGAAAACCTGATGAATAGAACTATCTCACCCTCAATCTAGAAATTAGCGATCACCGTGTTGCACCAAAAAGTTGATGACACTACCTATGCGAGGGAGTTCAAGCTTCTGATAAACCCTAGTGTCCAACGTTGTAGCTAAACCACTCGTCCAAAAGACCAAAGGACGAGAGCATACATCATCAATAGAAAATGAAAGGCAAGAGGCAATCTGCAAGTTCAAAATTCAACCTGCTATGCAGAAACAAGGAAGCACGTTCACATGCATCTATAATCATGCTGACCCTATTCAACAAAGTCTTAGAGTTGCGAGAACATGGCTTTTTCCCATAGCTGTCTAACAACGGAAGAATTTGTAGTGATAAGTAACGAAGCACCCTGCAGACAACCAAGTAGATTACCAGTCTGTTGTACCAAGGTTTAGAAGGCCAACCTTCAGGAATTGATTTGGCACATGAGACATACAATGAGATAAGGATAATCAAATAGTAACACGTCACCGCACCGAGTCAACAGAAGAGTTCTGCAAACCAGAGATGCTAACCGTTAGAATTCTACAAAGGGGACCACATCTTTCTAAAGGTTTAGCCAATGTGAGTAACCATCCATTTGGGCAATAAACGGAAGCACTCACCATGATAAATCGGACTAGTCAAGACTCTTCGAAAGGTTAGAGCAGTAACTTATCGACTAGCCCTACCTAGTAGATCGTAGGAGTTCACAACGTCTTTCACATTTTTATCCTACAGAAGTACGAACCCAACCCCACTCACTTCCTCAACTAGGAAGAAGTAATCCTGGACAAAGATGCGATATACGAAGAAAAGGCCCGTACAAATCTTAGATCAACAAAAGAAGGTTCTATGAGAGAAGATTATACCACTAGACTGAGTTCTATGGCGACACTGAGGCGTCAAGGAATCAACTTGGAAGCGGGAGGACGCTATGCGAGCAATTCACCAACAACTCTTTTAAGAAGAAACTACGCTATGAAAATCTTGAAAATGAAATTTATTTTAAGGGGTAGATTATAATGACCTAGTAATTTGAATTAAAAAAGAATAAATAAAATAAGTAAGTTAAAAATATTGTGCTTACATATTTAAAATAATTCGTGTTTATCTTTTCTTACGTGTTTCGTTTTTAAGTTGGTTTTTATCCATACTCTTTTTCTGTGAATCTTGAGAAACCCTACTTAGCCCAAAACCATATATAGGTCAACTATACATGTCATAAGCCTAAACTTTGAGCCCATAGTTCAATTCTTGAAAACAAGCCCAAACACCCAACAAAAAGCCTTTTTGCCAACTCAAATTCTTCTTTTGAGCCAAACAAGGCCCTATCTTTATTTTTATTATTAAATTCAGATTTTATGAATATAATTTAATTAAAAATATTATTCTTACATTAATAGTTTTAATTATTAAAAACTATATGTACCAAAAGTGCAAAAACATAAATTCTAGCCAAATGATTTAATTTGAACCATGCTACCTTTAATTATAGGGTATATTACACTTACACCCCCTCTATTTAAGAGTTATATCACTGTCACCCCCTCTATTCTCTGAAATATCACTGCACTCCTTTACTTTTTAATTTTTGTAACACTTTGGTCGAAAAGTTAACTTTTCGTTAACTTTTGGACGGAAAAATAGTATTTTCACACTTACCCCCTTGATTTCTTTGTTTTCACACTTACACCCCCTATTTTCTTTGTTTTTTATTTTTTTTAATTACAAAATTTTATTTAAAAATTTTTAATTAAAAAATAAATAATTACTAAATACAAAAATAAGTAAAATAAAAACATAAAATTTAATTTATTAATTTATTTTTATTTTTTATTTTTTATTTTTGATAAAAAAATATTAATTTTGATAAAAAAATGTTAATTTCTGTAGTGAAATATTTTAACATTAGCTCAAACGAGTATAGTGAAATGTTCTATCTGGGATATTTTTTTTTATTTTTAGTAAAAAATAAATTATTATATTTTTAAAACTCATTTAATTTATTTTTTTCTTGCTTTTTATTATGATGAATCAAAAAGATAAAAACAAATCCCAGATAGTGCGTTGGACAAGAAAATTATACTTTTTTTCAAATCATTTCAATTAAATGAGTTTTAAAAATAT
>JAULJZ010210368.1:0-18703 GCA_032270985.1 Heliamphora pulchella | reverse complement strand
ATCCCTGATGCTGGGGATGCAAATGCTCCCCTGGGACCGATGGACGCGACGGAGTTGTTGCGTGTGCTGGTTGGCTCAATCCAGTAGCTGGTTGAGACCTCTAGAGCTGAGGCTGTTAGGGAGAGGGTGCTTGAGGTGAGGGCTACTATGGCGATGCAGGAGTTTAGGCGCATGGATCCGCCTACCTTTGCCGGAGGTCCTGATCCTATTGTGGCAACTGAGTGGTTAGAGCTGGTGACGCGGATCCTCGACACACTGTAGATTGTGGAGGATGAGTTGTGGGTTTCTTTTGCCACCATTCTGCTGAGGGGTACTGCTCACGCTTGGTGGAAATATGCCAGGACTATTGTAGGAGTTACTTGGGCAGCTTTATCATGAGTGTTTTTGGAGAAATACTTTCCAGCTTCGAAGAGAGATTTGTACATGGAGGAGTTCTACACTCTTACCCAGGGACGATGAACGTCATGCAGTATGAGTCCAGGTTCACATGCTTATCCCAGTTTGCACCTGAGTTGGTGAGCACAGACGAGCTGCGTTCAATGAGGTTTGAGCAGGGCCTAAGATCAGCGATTAGAGAGCGTGTGGTAGCAATGGGGATTCGTGTGTTCACAGAGCTGGTGGAGGCAGCAGCGAGGGTGGAGAACACCATGAGTGAGATCCGAGCTTCTAGGGAGGCCAGGATTCCGCAGGGTGGAGTAGAGGCGCAGACAGCTGGGCATTCTAGCAAGAGGCAGAGGTCCTCTGGTCCTAGTTTTCATCCATCTGGATTACAACAGTTCTATGTACCATCACCATCAGTGGCTTCGTCAGGGAGGCCAGAGCAAAGGGAGGTAAGATGTTTTCAATGTGGACAGCCGGGGCATCGTGTGCCAGATTACCTGCAGCCAAGGCAGTCTCGGGACCCACAGTTGAGGCAGGCTTAGAGTTCCATACACGATCAGTCGCAGGGGACGGAGTTGTCGGTTTGTTACAAATGTGGTCAGATTCGACACATCCGCATGACTTGTCCCCAGAGGGAGGATGTGCCGAGCATGGCTGGTATGCCAGAGGGTTCGTATGTGCAGGACCGACAGTAGTATCCTGTAGTTCAGACTTCCTAGATAGTTGGTGGGAGTACATTAGTTCAGTCAGTGCGACAAACGACAGCGCCGAGTTTTGGTGGACAGGCCAGAGTGGGATTACCCCAAACGTATTCCCTCATAGCTTCCAGGGCACCGGTCGTGCTAGAGGATGCAGATATGCCTTCAGCGAGTAGAGATACTTTCTGAGTCTGCAGGCTTTGGGCCAATTACCTTATTGCATCTGTTTAGGAGTTGATGATGGACTCCGTGGGTGCTGTGCTATGTTGAGGCAGCGGTTGGAGATGATGTGAAGTTGGGATGGGTTGTAGATCCCGAGTCTTTGAGATAGTTGGCCATTGTCTAGGATACCTGACCTTGTTTGACTATATTCTAGGAATGATTTGGCTGGCCATCTCGTATGCCTGTGTCGATTGTGATCGACGTGGTGGTTTCTTTGACCTTATGTTGAATTTCAGAGGCGAAATTCCCTTAAGGCGGGTAGAGTTGTGAGACCCTGACCCGTTTTCTATTTTCAGAGTTTTCGAACGCGCGTTACGTGTTTTTGTTTCAGCATGTCTTTATTGCTTTTGATGCGTGATCAGGCTTAGATTTGCATGCGGGGTAGGTTTCTGGGGCCATAGGCCGTTGTTGTGCGAATTTTGAAAATTTTCAAAAAAAAAGATATTTTGGAAGTCTATAAATATCTGGAGTTAGATATTTTCATAAAGATATTTTCCAAAGCTTCTCCAATAAGTTTCATGTTTTCTATCTGCCTTCTCTCTAAGTTTTCAGGGGCCCGGGGCTTGGTTTTTGACGATCAGACTGTCGTTGTGGTATTGACGTTGTGGTCTACGCAACCATCCGATCAGAATTTTATCCGGTGAAGCTCAGTTTTGCACGTGGTTCGAGGCGTCGAGTTTTGAACTCATTGAGGTAGGATTCTAGACCTGTATGTGTTATAAGGGTGCTATGGGTAATCGGATGTCTTTTTACCGATCGAATTGTTGTAGATATGATTTTCTGTGAAGTGGATTTTTGGGTTAAAAACTGGATTTTTTGTCGATTTCGGTGGATGGAATCAGGTGTCGGGGGTTTTCTTTGAGGCCTTGGTGTTAGGCCTAGGCGTGGGTATATTTGAGGATGTTGGATTGGAGTTTAGAGGTTTCGATTAGAGATTTGGAGGGCTGAACCCGTAGCTTAAAAACGATTTCTGGATGAGTTCGGTCAACGGAACTCATAGGTTCAGTCGACTGAATCTTGGTTTTTGGGTTCGATCGACTGGACCGTGGGGTTCAGTTCGACTGATTCGTGCGTTGAGGCTTTTTTGGTTTTTCTAGTTTGGTCTTTGATCGACTGGGGGATTGGTTCGGTCGACTGAAGTGTTGGGGTGTGTTTTGGTGGTTTTCTGCTTGGGTTTTGGTTTTCGATTGGTGTCCTATGGTATTAAATTGGTTGATTTATGGGAATTAATCGATTCAAATACCTGTGGATTCCTTTTGGAGGTTCGGTTGATCGTGTGGTGGGTTGGGGGTCGGGTTCTGACCCCAGGTGTTTCACTTAGATGCCATCCTTGGGTTGACGTGCATGGTTGGTTTTGGGAGTTGTGGCACGGTTGTGTGTGTGATGGTTATGTTTGGGACGTGTAGGTTCATGGTTCAGTTTTAAGGTTGGGTTCTGGTAGGAATCGGTCTGAGGGAGGTTTCAGGTGTTGGCCTTCGGGTTAAGTGTTGGTTGTCCCTGTGTGTGGACGGGTCCCGGTTTATGGATGGGTCGTTCAGGTATCGAATGACGGGTGTGTGGTTTGTGATGTCAAGTCAGGTTATATGGTTATGTGCATTTATAACTGTTTATTTATGTATGAATTATGTAAGTGGATTACATGACATGATCTCTTATGTGTATCGTGGTTGCATGCTGTAAAACTTAGAGTTTTATTAGGTATGGATGTGATGGATCTGTGGGGCACATGCATGTAGTGTATGTGGTATGTTATATGCATTTAAATCCTGATTAGGTTATGCATCAGAATATTCGGTGTTATCCCGTAGTTTTCAGTGTTACCCTGTTAATTTCAATTTATCCTGTAATATGCGGTGTTATTCCGTGGTATACGGTGTTATCCCGTGATTTACGGTTTTATCCCGTGGTATAATCCGCGGTCGGCGGTTCCATCACGTGGCTTACGGTAAAGTATGCGATTTTATCCCGTGGTTTGGTTTGCGGTTTTACCCCGTGGTTGGTTTATGGTTTTATCCCATAGTTTACGGTTTTATCTCGGAAATGTATGTTTATGTACAGATCTTTATCTTAGTGTTAGGACTGTGGTTGCGGCGTGTGAGGGCCGGTTGCCTGTATCATGGATTGCATGTACTGCATTATTGGACGGATAGACCAGTTTTCAAATTATTTTTAAGAGTCGTGTGAATTGCGATCTAAAAACTATTTTTCAACTGTTTTCAAGGCCCCTGTGAGTGAGTCAAAAACATGGTTTGTATCCTCACTTTCCCGTTTGCATATGAAAACTGTTTTCAAGGCTTGAAAGAAATTCTAAAGCTACACTTTGATTTTCTAGCATGTTTTGTTTATACTGCATGCATGTCTAGTTTCTGCTGAGCCTTGGCTCACGGTGTGGGATTTGCTTCTCTTCAGGTACCGGTCATGCTGGTTGATCTGAAGGTGCTGAAGAGGTGGAAGAATTATAGTCTTCCTTTTTATTTTTATCCGTATCGTGTATGCTTAATACATGTTTCTTGGCGTTGGAGCGTTGTAATATATGCTGTTTGGCGTTTATATACAACGCATGTATGTTTATTTTGAGAGTATATTCTCGTGCTGAGTGTTATGGTTGTTTGTTTATGAGTGTTTCACATGGTCCAAAATTTGGAGCGTGACAGATTTGATTGTAATAAAAGGGTTTGGAGAGTATTCTTACCTTTGAGTTTGATCTTTGGTTGGAGAATTAGAGGACTTAGTTTGAATATATGGCCCTTCCTTGCTTTCTTTCTTTTTATCTTTCCCTTCTCTCTTCTTTCCAAAACAAGACTTAGAAATTTTTTTTTGCAGATTTTTTTTTTTTGAGACTTAGATGAGGGTGGTTCGGTCAAGAGAGCATGGGGGTATATTTGTAGCAAAATTCTTCCAGTGGGAAGAATGGTGATAGTGAGAGGCTATCTCCATTGGTGTTGCATGCAAATAGCTATGATAAGATAACACAATAACATGAGTGTGAGATCTTCCAAGGGGGTTTTGTGGTGTTTGGTCGGCCAAGCTCAAACCATGGGCTTGGTTCGTGGTTTAGTGGTTATGTGATGTATTTTTATGATTTATGATGCTATAATTGTACTATATTATACAAGAAATTATTCAAAAATTAAGTTAATGTATGTTTTCATTCACTTTTTGATAGAATTGACTTAAATTATAAATTTTAAGGTTAGTACATTATTTTTATAGCTTAGAATTAAATTCGTTAGGTTTTATTACAGTTGTTGTGAGCTGTAGGTCAAATTAAGTCTTTTTGGAAAAATGTATCGTTTTAACTTAAATTTAAAATTTAGTGTATATAGTTTTAATTATTTAAATATAATTGGGTAAAATTCACTTATTTTTATATTTCTCTGTAATATTTGGCATTAAATTTATTTAATTAATATAGGTAATGTGCAATTTTGGCAAGAATTGATATAATTAACAAATGTTTGATATTATAGGACTTTAGAACTTTGAATTATAAAATTTAATTTAGTTATAAAATTTAAGTTGATTAACTCACATCGAATTGATTTTATTAATCTATATTTTTTTAAAATCAGGTTTTTACAAGAAGGCTCTAATGTCAACACACAAAATTAATCACATTATCTACGAACTAGTAATGGAGATTGCGGAATTTATCTGTGAACAAATTTGTGAGACCATGATCCGTTTTTCTTTTCGGCGTTTTCGGACGCGTGTTACGTGTTTTTATTTGAGCATGCTTTTACTGCTTTTGATGCATGATCGGGTTAGATATGCATGCGGGGTAGGTTCCCGGGGCCGTGGGCCGTTGTGGCGCGAATTTCAAAAATTTCAACAAAAAAAAAGATATTTTCTGACGAGCCTATAAATATCTTCCTTTAGATATTTATTCCAAAATATCTCCCACCTCTCTCTCTCTTTTCTCTCTCTACAAGTTTCTCTCTGCCTTCTCTCTAGTTCTCGGGGGGCCCGAGGTTCGATTTTTGACGATCAGACTGCGAATTCTTGGTATCGACATCGAGGGCTACGCAACCATCCTGTCAGATTTTGATTTTGGCAAAGTTCGATTTTGCACGTGGTTCGAGGCGTCGAGTTTTTAACTCACCGAGGTAAGATCCTAGACTCTCATGTCTTATAAGGGTACTACGTGAAATCGTGTGTATTTTTAACGGTTAGATTGCTGTAGATCTGATTTTGTTTCAAGAAAATCGGATTTTGGTTTCAAAAGGTGTTTTATGTTGATTTCGGTGGATGGAATCGGGTTTTGAGATTTTCGTTCGGTGATTCTAGATGTTTTGGGCTTGTGTATGTCCGTGGGAGTTTATTATATGTGAATCGGTAAGTTTAAGTGTGTTTTGAAGCATCATAGTGGGTGTTGGGGAGTTTGGAGGCTTAGAACACCCAAGAATAGAAAATTTTGGATTTTTCTCGGGTGGTAGTTCGCTCGAGCGGACTGGCTACGCAGGACCATTTTATTTTGATGTTATCTCCCTCGTTCTGACTCGGAATGAGGTTGTTCTAGTACTCAAATTGAAGCCCCGGAAGTCCTCTTTCCAATGACACCTCTCTCACCTTAAAATTCTTTTTGTAGAAAACGTTATGATCAAAAGAGTGAAGGTATGTCAAGATTTTCAAACCGTTTTTCACCCGTTTTTGGCCGAATGTTTAGGAAAAGATTGTTTTTCATCCTTGTTAACCCTTTTAACCAAATTCCGTATTCCGTGGGACGTTGTGGTGTTCTTGTAGGTGTCGTGGGTTTGTGTTGGGCGTTAGTGTTTTGGTGGTTGGGTTCGGTTTTCAATTGGCGCCCTATGGTATTCAATTGATTAATTTATGGGAATTACTCGATTCAAATACCTATGGATTCCTTTTGGGGTTTGGTTGGTCGCGTGATGGTTAGTGCATCGTTGCGTGCGGGGGTTTGGTTTTGTTTCTTGATTTGGGGTTTTCTCCCAGCATTGATCGCTCGAGCAGTGGTCATGCGCTCGAGCGGGTTGGTGGCAGAGTGTTGGGTTGGTTGGTGACCGCTCGAACAGTGGTTGAGTGGATAAGCGCTCGAGCGGTGGAGTGGCAAAGATGTATGTTGGTAGAGGACCGCTCGAGCGGTGGTTGTGCGCTCGAGCGGGGTTGTGGCAGCGTGCTATGTTAGTTGGGAATCGTTTGAGTGGATGTCCGGTTATATGGCTGGTGGCATCATGATGTGAAGTTATATGTGACTTTGTACTTTTATAACTGGCTTGTACATTTATAACTCTGTTTATTACGTACGGAATATGTAAATGGATTACATAAGGTGATATCGTTATGTGTAACGTGATTTATGTTTTAAAACCTAGAGTTTTATATGCATGTGACGTGATTTGTAGAACGTCGTGTTGATGCATGATTATATACTTTAAATCCTGATTTAGGTTTGCATATGTGTATGAAATGGATTAGATGAATATGGGATCCAATAGATGTAAATCCTGATTAATGATGCACGTGTGCGTGTGTGGGTGTATGAGGTAGGCTGCAAAAGCCGGTGTGTGTGCGATATATGACGGATTGAAACGAGACCCTGACGAGGCACGAGTGTGTGTGCGATATCTGACGGATTGAAACGAGATCCTGATGAGGCACGGGTGTGGGTGTGCGTGCGATATCTGAAGGCTGAAACGAGATCCTGAAGAGGCACGTGTACATGTATTGTTTGTATTGCATATTGGGACGGATAGACCAATTTTCTTAAAAACTGTATTATCGACCTACGGAGTCGAAATACTGTATTAACGGCCTGCGGAAGTCGTAATACTGGAATTGTTTTCAAGGCTCTGATGAGTCAAAAAATAGTTTTTATCCTCGCTTTCCCTTACATGTGAAAATGATTTTCTGGCTTTTGTGAGTCGTGATCTAAAACTATTTTTAAATTATTTTATTGGCTTGAAAGAGAGTCAAAAATTGCACTTCGTTTATCGAGCACGTTTAACTTATACTGCATGTGTTGTTTAGAATCTGCTGAGCTTTGGCTCATGGTATGGGATTTTACTTTTCTTCAGGTACCGGTCATACTGGTTGATCTGGAGGGCGGAAGAGTGTAGTCTTCCCTTTTTGTTCTTTTATTATATGTATGCTTATAACATGTTTTTCAGGCGTTAGAGCCGTGTAATGTTGCCATTTTGCGTTTATATACAATGTATGTGTGGTTTAATTTTGAGAGTGTATTTTCAGGTTGGGTCATTGTTTGGTTGTTTTTAAGTGTTTCACGTGGCCCGGAGTTTGGGGCATGACAACATGGTATCAGAGCTCTGGGTTCGAATACCTAAGAGCCATGGGAAGAGGTTGCATCACCGTGTGAGGTTGATTGCATGTGCTTGACTGCATGTGTTTAAATGTTTTACTAGCATGATCGTGTCAGCATGTTAAATATGTGAACGATGTGTATATGTGAGCATGGGGGTTGAACTGTGGGATTGATTAGTCCTGCCTTTGGGCGTTTGGATTAATAAACTTAGGAGCCAAGTTAGAAACACGTTTAGCTGATGTGATTTCTAGCAGGGAATCTGAGTAGGTTATCTAGATTGACGTGTCATTCTTGTTGGTTCTCGTCGGTATATGTGGAGTTGTTTAGCATGAACCTATGTGGCTATGTGTTAGCATGCTAAGTTTTTAGCGTTTATGTTCATGCGATGTCTTGCGTCTTATATATTGCCTTGCTTTCATATAGACGTGATGTCGGCGAGGAGAGGACGAGACTGTGGCCGTGCTGGCCAAGGGGATATTCTTATCCCTGATGTTGGGGATGCTAATGCTCCCCAAAGACCGATGGACGCGACGGAGCTGTTGCGTGTGCTGGTTGGTTGCTAGGGGTGAGCCTGTTTAGGAGAGGGAGGTAGTACCAGAGGCGAGGGCTACAGCTGCAATGCGGGAGTTCCGGCGTATGGATTCGCCTACCTTTGTAGGAGATCTTGATCTTCTTATGGCGACAGAGTGGTTGGAGTTAACGACTCGAATCCTTGACACATTGCAGATTGTGGAGGATGAGTTGTAGGTTTCTTTTGCCACTTTTCAGCTGAAGGGTGATGCTCATCAGTGGTGGAGATATGCCAGGACTACAGTAGGGGCCACATGGATAGCTTTTACACGAGTCTTTCTGGAGGGATATTTCCCAGCATAGAGAAGGGATTTATACAGGGAGGAGTTCTATTCTCTTACCCAGGGTGCCATGAACATCATGCAGTACGATACCAGGTTTACGAGATTATCTCGGTTTGCACCAGAGGTGGAGTGCACAGATGAGTTGCTTTCGATGAGGTTCGAGCGGGGCTTGAGGCCGGCGATCAAGGAGCGAGTGGCTGTGATGGGATTTCGTGTGTTCAGAAAGCTGGTGGAGGCAGCAGCGAGGGTTGAGAATGCTTTAGCTGAGAGTCAAGCTTCGAGGGAGGCTAGGACATCGCAGGGTGGAGTGGAGATACAGAGAGCTAGGCGTCCCAGCAAGAGGCAGAAGTCCTCTGGTCTTAGCTTTTATCCATTTGGACCACAGCAGTTCTCAGCACCATCACCATCTATGGCTTCGTCTGGGAGACCGAAGCAACGGGAGTTGATCTGTTATCGATGCAGACAGCCGAGGCATCGTGCGGCGGATTGTTTACAGCCGAGACCATCCCAGAGTTTGGCTCTAGTGCAGTCGTAGGGGAGGGAATCATCAATTTGCTATGAGTGTGGACAGTCTGGACATATTCGTAGGAATTGTCCTCAGATGGGCAGTGCGCTGAGCAGGGAGGACACACAAGTGGGTTCGTATGCGTAGGGTCGACAGTAGCCTTCCGCAGTACAAACTTCCCGGATAGCAGGTGGGAGTACATCAGTTTAATTATTTTAATGTAATTGGGTAAAATTCACTTATTTTTATATTTGTCTACAATATTTGGCATTAAATTTATTTAATTAATATTGGTAATGTGCAATTTTTGCAAGAATTGATATAATTAACAAATGTTTGATATTATAGGACTTTAGAACTTTGGATTATAAAATTTAATTCAGTTATAAAATTTAAGTTGATTAACTCACATCGGATTGATTTTATTAATCTATATTTTTTTTAAATCAGATCTTTACAAGAAGGCTCTAATGTCAACACACAAAATTAATCACATCATCTACAAACTAGTAATGGAGACCATAAGATTTATCTGTGAATAAATTCATTCACTCACTTAATTTTTAAAATATTTTTGAGTGTTATAAAATATATTTAATTAAAATAAATTTATAATTTTTGAAAACCACACGTTACAAAATAACTCAATTTTTAAATCATCTTGATATATTTTTATGTGTAATAAAAAAAATTCTCAAATTCTATTTATTTAAGAAATTAGTTTTAAATATAAACCAAGAATATAATTTTACCTTTCCGTTACACATATTTCAAAAAAAATAATTTATTAAAATTAAATTCTTTTTAATTAATTTAAAAAATTCAAAATTAACCGTTTCGTATTTTCAAGATATCAGATTTTTTTTATTAAAAAAATAATCTTAAATGTGTTTTTTATGTAACAAAATAAAATTTTAAAATCTTTTATTAAAAAATTAATTTTAATTAAAGAAGATTTATTTTATTTTTTTCTATAAAAAATTAATTTTGAATTAACTAGAATTAATTAAAATAGTACAGAATAAATAAATCAAAATAAAAGTATCAATGTATTTAAATAAATAAATGCATTAAATTTCGACTTTTATGGTCGATTTATATCTCTTTAACCAAAGAATTTATGTTCATCTAGAAAATCTGTAATTCTGTTAGAATTATAATTCTTATCTTCTGATTCTGTCAAAACTTCGCTGCCAACTAGAAATATTGCGCAACTCAACTATTGCAAAACACAGTCTTGCTAGAACAGTGCCGCCATTGCCTAGCCATGCACCACCGCTGTCCCACCACACATCGCGGCGCCGTCACGCCGCCATGCGTGCGCGTAGTGCGCTTTGCTCAAGTTCACTCCGCATTATGCTTTTGTTTGGGCTTAATTTGTTTGCTAGGATAATAGCCACGTGTTTGGACAGTGCATGTTGTTTCATTCTTGCCACTGGACCGAATAGTTTGAGTTTAGATATTAAGTGCATTCCATGAGTTGAGAATCATGATCCAATTTCAAGTTGACTTCATGTAATTCTTTATTTTGCTTCATTCATGCTTTGTTTCAAAATTATTCCAATGATCTAAGAATCATTCCAGGGATTAATGCCACTATTGGAATTCTTGATGATAAAAGATTACGTGGACTTGATTGTTTCACCTTGATGTGTGCTCCACCGTTTTTCCTTCTTGTTCTTGTTCTTTTTTTTTTAATTACATGGAATTAAAAATAACTTAAATTTGAAATCAAAAAATAATTATTTTTACATTGATCTTATGTATCCGAGGAGTTTATAATTAATTTACCACGAACAACTCTCATGATTAAAAAAATTAATTTAGTAATCAATAAATTATGTAATCAAGCATGCAAAATTATTGACTATAAAAAGTCATGATTAAATTGTCTGCAAAATCGAATTAGCACAATTTAAATCTATTTGAATCCATGATAAAATTATACATAATCAAAAATAGCTCTGATACCAATTGTTGAGGCAAACTGCCAAGATCCTAATATTATGTCTATAATTTTAGTCAAAAAATAACTAGACGGGCAAATGCTAAAATTGGCTCCAGTTTAAAAATTTTTGATATTGAACAATCAAAAATAAAATTCGGTAATACTCCCAAAATTAGTTTTAGAATTATACCTTTCAAAATCTGCTTGGATGATTTTAGTTCCTATAATAATTTTCAGTCAACAATCCGTCACGATTTTTGACTTCTAGTCAAATCTCTAACACGAGCCTTCTGTTATATTCCCGAATGTTAAATACGAGCAAAGTGTGAGTTTTGATCCATTGTGTTCATCAAAATCTTCCTTAACTTGACTTAGGGTTTCAAATATGTGAAAACCCTAGCCACCAAGTTAACTAACGAATTAATAAATTAATTGGCGTCAGGTTTTATAATAGTATATATGTGAGACCCTGCACCGCTTTGTTTTTTATGTATATAAATGTTGAAGTGTTTTCCTTCATATTATGTATATCACCGATGTATGATTTATGTTTTGGCATTGTAGAACAGCATGTAGATGTGTTTTATACTTTCTCGGACCTTATTTAGGCTTGTTTGGTTGGCCTTATAATGCAAAATCGAGACCAAAAACCAGTAGGCTCAAACCCTGGAGTTCGGTCGATTGGACGGCTATGTTCGGTCAACTGAACTGTTTTTCATGATTTCGATCGACTAAACCAGAGGGTTTAGTCGACTGAACTGTGGCAGTTTACGTTTTTCGAGGAGCTTCAGTCGACTGAAGTGGCATCTTCAGTTGATTGAACTGCCTTTTTGCAGAACCTATATGTATTCCAAGGGCTAGAATGTTTGGAGAAAGCTTATTTCTTTCATTCTCTTTGCCTTCTCTCTGCATATTTGACCCGCCTGAGCCTAGTTTTCGATAATCAGCTTGTGAATCCTTGCTATCTACGCTGTTAGCTTTGCACTCATCCGGTCAGATTCTTGTTCCGACGAGATCCGATTTTTTAGGCGTTGAGTTTCGACCCAACGAGGTAGGATTCTAAACCTACTGCTGTTATGAGGGTGTTATATATAATTATGTGTTCTCACCGGGTAGAAAATGCATCAAATGTCATAATTTCTATTTAAGCCTTGTTTTTCTGATGGAAAGCATGTTGTTCGCTTTTTTGGCTTATAGTACTGTATGACATGTGGTAGTGTGGTTTTCAAAGGGTTTTCTTAAAAACGGTAAAAATGATGATTTTTGGCAAAAATCTCAACATTTTATGTTTTAGAGGTTTGGAGCTCGCTTTCGGGGTTGAGTCTCAGGTCTTGAAACGTTTTGTTAAAAACAGAAAAAATATTTTGAAAATATTTTGTTGATCTCCATGTTGATGGATGGATCTGTATATACATGTATAATGTATATTTGTGAAATATTTGTTGTAGTTGAGCTACGGTTCAAATTTTAGAAGATTATCTAGATGTATCGGGATGACGAATATTTGGCACGAGTTGCCCTCGGTGTAAGTCCAAAAACGTACGCAGCGTAGGTGCTCTGTACCTTCGGATTAGTTCCCGTAAATTGAGTTGTGTGCTCTGTACCCTCGAGTTGTCGCCCGTAAATTGAGTGGTTACGTTATGGTACTCTGTATAGAACTTGTGTGTATCTAACCGGTCCCATGATGTATGGAGATTAGATACTGGACAGGGGTCTATCGTTGTTACCTCTATTGTGTGATGGAGTCGGTACATAGGATCATTTTTTTTTCTACGATGGTACATTCCGTGAAGGAACAATATTTTGATTACTGTTTTTCCTTAACTGTGGTGGTTTATTTGCACTATTTGCAACACATAGTTTGATGGATGAAAACATGGGTTTTATGTTAATGAAAATTGTTTTGGGAGACTGGTATAGTCTGATGGGAAAACTTGTGGATTTTGGTTAGAAAACCTTTTGAGTTGGTGGTTGAGTTCGCTCCCACTCTATACGATTGCATATTTCCTGCTTTACAGTTTTATTGTCTGTTTTTCTTAGGTTTCGGCTCACGGGTGGAATTTTTTGTATAAAACCTTTTTACAGGTGATGATGTGAAAGATGATCTTGAGTAGATCTAGTGATGCCCGTGCTGACGGATGATGAAAGGCTGTAGTAGTTTTCTTTTTCGGTATGTCTGTCCTTGAAGGCAAGTTTTGTACGCCATAAGGCGATATACTGTATGCATGTTGAAACTGTATGCATTTGTTTATGAGAGATATCTTTTGCTGAGTTTTCCATTGGTTTCAACATGCGGATTTCAATGTATGAAAAACTATATTTTCATAAAACTAGTGGTTGGTGGATTTTCACGTGACCCTGGGTTTTGGGGCGTGATAACTTAGTATCAGAGCTCTGGGTTCAAATACCTAAGAGCCATGGGAAGAGGATTTATCACCTGGTGAGGTTGATTGTGTATGCTTGCTTGCATGTGTTTAAACGTTGGTTTATAACATGTTGATAGCTTTCTGAGCATGATCGTTATGTATATGTAGGTATGGAGGTTGAATCTCAGGATTGATAAGCCTTGCCTTAGGGCGTTTGGAATAACAGATTTGGAAGCCAAGTTAGGAACACGTTTGGCCAACGTGTTTTCTAGCAAAGAATCTGAATAGGTTATCCAAATGGACGAGTCTGTCTTGTTAGTTCTCCTCGGCATGTGAGATGCGTTGCATAATCTTACGTGGCTACATGATAGCATGATTATGTGTTTCTGTTACGTAGTAACATGCAATAAGAAAGCTTATCATGTTATTTTGCTTTATATAGAATTATGTCCACGCGGGGAGTGCGGGGACGGGGTCGTGGCCAAGGTCGTGGCCGAGGTCGTGCTTATGTTCAGGTTCCAGAGGAGGGAAATATTCATGCCCACAGGAACAAATGGGCAGTGCTGACGTTATCCAGGAGATGCTTGCCACTACGCGAGCTATGGCAGAAGAGACCAAGGCTAGTGTACGGGTTCCTGAGCCAAGGACTTCTGTGACCATGCGAGAGTTTCGATGGTTGGATCCTCCGACATTTTCTGGGAAGCCGGACCCAAAGGTGGCTACTGAGTGGTTAGAAGTGACCACGTCGATCTTCGATACTCTAGATATCGAGGAGGATGCTCTACGTGTAAAGTTGGCTGCATTCCAACTGCGGGAGAGTGGTGGAAGCTCGCCATGACCACTGTGGATGAAACGTGGGCTGCTTTCATGAGAGGCTTCTTGGAGAAGTATTTTTTGAGATCTTTGAGAGATACTTACCGAGAGGAGTTCCTCTCCCTTGTTCAGGGAAATCTGTCTGTGGTCCAGTATGAGGCTAAGTTCGCGAATCTGACGCGATTTACACCAGAGATGGTATCGATAGGGGAGTTGCGTACTCGAAGGTTTGAGAGGGGACTTCGACCTGCTATCAAGGATAGGGTTGCAGCTCTGGATGTGGAGGTGTACATCAAGCTGGTGGAAGCTGCTATCCGAGTAGAGAACTCGTTGGCAGATAGCCGTAGGATCAGAGAGGGTAAGAACCAGCAGGGCAGTGGAGTTGCACAGCTTCAGGGGCGCAGGAACAAGCGCCGGAGGTCGTCTGGACCTAGTTCTCATTTTGCTGGATCATATCAGCCGCAGTCGTGTGCATCTACACTTTCAGTGGCCTCGATAGGAAGGCTAGAGCAGATAGGGTTGATCTGTTATAGATGCGGACAGCCGGGGTGTCATTCAATTGAGTGCCCGCAGAAGGGCAAGGCTTAGAGTTCAGCGCCCGTCCAGTCACAGGCGAGGGACCCACCTATCTGTTTCGGGTGTGGTCAGTCCAGGCACTTTCGTAGACAGTATCCCAGAGAGGGGAATGTCCAGGATGCAACAAGAGCGTCAATTGCTTCATTTGCACAGAGGCAACAGGCTCCGCAACAGCCTAGGGCTCAAACTTTTAGGTTTGCGAAAGGAGGTGCTTCAGTGCCGTTGGTGAGGCAGCCATCGACTCAGAGTTATGGTGGACAGACCAGACTGCCACAGACCAGAGCTTATGTTCTTGCGGATTGCAGTGCTTCCAAAGCACCAGCTGCATCTGATGCAGCAGTTACTCTAGCTATGATAAGAAGTACTCTTTTAGTCTTTAGATCATGGGCCAGTGTTCTTATAAACACGGGAGCATCACATTCATTTATATCCTCTGCATTTGTGTCTGGATTGGGGTTGAAAATGGACTGGTTGGGTAGTACCTTGTGTGTGGAGACCCCAGTTAGTGGGAGTGTGACGCTGAGCCTTGTTTGTAGATCCTGCGTGCTGGAAGTCGCCGGTCGTTGTTTAGAGTTTGATTTTATCATTCTAGACATAACCACGTTTGATGTCATCCTAGGGATGGACTGGCTGACTACCTACCGTGCCTATATAGATTGTGAGCGACGGAGAGTGTCGATCTATATGCCAGAGGGTGACTGCTTCAATTTTGTGGGTGATCGGGATGAGAGATTGGTGTCTGTACCAGGTGCCGCGCGAGTTCAAGGGAACTTGGGTTCTCTCTTTTCTGCTCTTAGAATGGATGTGCCAGTTGAGGTTTGAGAGGAGTTACCCCCTGTGGTGTGTGACTATCCAGACGTCTTTCCTGACGATCTGTTTGAGTTGCCACCGAGCCGTGATGTGGAGTTCTCCATTGATCTTGTTCCAGGAATTTCTCTTATTTCTATGCCATCTTGTCGCTTTGCACCTGTTGAGTTACGAGAACTCAAGGTGCAGTTGCAAGAGTTGCTAGACAAAGGGTTGTACGGCCGAGTATGTCGCCGTGGGAAGCACTAGCTTTGTTCGTGAAGAAGAAGGATGGGTCATTAAGACTATGTATAGACTATAGGAAACTGAACCAGGTAACGGTGAAGAACAAGTATCCGATGCCGAGAATCGATGACTTGTTTGATCAGTTGAGAGGATCGCGCTGCTTTTCGAAGATTGACTTGAGGTCAGGTTAGCACCAGCTGAGGATTAGGGACGAGGACATAGCGAAGACCGCTTTTTAGACTCGTTATGGTCACTACGAGTTTCTGGTCATGCCATTTGGTTTGACGAATGCCCCTGCTACATTTATGGGTCTGATGAACCGTGTCTTTCACTCTTATCTTGACAGTTTTGTGGTCGTGTTCGTGGACGATATTCTGGTTTATTCGCCCACGAGGGAGATACATGAGGAGCATCTGCACGTCATCTTGCAGCTTCTAAGGGAACATCACTTATACGCGAAGTTCGAGAAGTGCGAGTTCTGGATGTCAGAGGTGAGATTCCTTGGGCACGTGGTGTCGAAGGATGGGGTATCAGTGGACTCGTCGAAGACTGATGCTGTGATGGATTGGCAGCGACCGAAGAATATCTTTGAGATCCGCAGTTTCCTGGGTTTGGCAGGTTATTATCGGCAATTTGTCAAGGATTTTTCCAGGTTGGCAGCACCTATGACGCGTCTAACATGGATGGGAGTTATGTTCGTCTGAAGTGAGTCTTGCGAGTCAGCTTTCCAGGAGCTAAAGAAGAGATTGACCAGTGCGTCAGTGTTGATTATTCCCGAGCGAAGTCTGGGGTATACAGTGTACTGTGAAGCGTCACTTGATGGTTTGGACTGTGTGTTGATGCAGGGAGGCAAGGTTGTAGCCTACGGCTCGCCACAGCTGAAGACACTCGAGAGGAATTACCCGACTCATGATATGGAGTTGGCAGCCGTGGTCTTCGCTTTGAAGACATGGCGGAATTATCTATATGTGGAGCATTTTGAGATTTTCTCTGATCATAAGAGCTTAAAATACTTGTTTTCATAGAAAGACCTAAATCTTCGCCAACGATGATGGATGGAGTTGTTGGGAGTCTACGACTTTGATTTGCAGTACCATCCTGGTATGGCAAATGTTGTAGCTGATGTGCTTAGCAGGAGATCTCATGGCTCGTTAGCTTATGTGGCTGTACGGGAATGAGATATGCTCAGAGCTGTTGGGGAGTTTGATCTGTGTCTCAGGGAGATAGGGGAAGGTGTGACTTTATATTCTATAGCTTCACAGCCTGCATTAGTTGCACGCGTGTTAGAGGCTCAGTGGACCGATCAAGAGGCTCAGATGATACGGGACCGCATTGCTAGCGGGAAAGACACAGCAGGATGGACGGTGGGTTATATCAAAATTTGAGGTTAACAGGGGGTCTGTTTGTGCCAGAGTCGTGCCGTGTTGAGGTACTACATGAGTTTCATCATTCACGTCTGGCAGTGCATCCAGGAGGCACGAAGATGTATCATGACTTGCATCGTCAGTTCTGGTAGACGGGGATGAAGAGGGATGTGATCCGATTCTTTTCTCGATGCTTTACTTGTCAACAAGTAAAGGTGGAACACCAGAGACCTACAGGATTGTTGCAGCCGTTACCTGTATCTGAGTGGAAGTGAGAGAATGTCACTATGGATTTTGTATCAGGACTTTCACGCTCGCCGAAGGGACACGATGTTATTTGGGTTATAGTGGATAGGCTGACGAAGTCTGCACATTTCCTTCCCATTCAAGTAAGAGGTTCAGTGGACAGATTGGGTAGGTTGTATGTGTAGGAGATAGTCCGACTACACGGAGTACCTGTGTCTATTATTTCTGATCGAGACCTGCGCTTTACATCGCGCTTTTGGCGGAGTCTTCAGATGGCTTTGGGGGACGAGCTTGACTTTTAGTATAGCTTTTCATCCTCAGATTGACGGTCAGTCTGAGAGGACTATTCAAATTTTGGAGGACATGCTGAGAGCCTATTGGCTTGATTTTCGGGGTTCTTAGGAGGATCATCTGTCATTGGCAGAGTTTACATACAACAACAACTATCAGTCCAGTATTGGGATGGCACCATATGAGGCTCTATATGGTGGGCCGTGTAGATCGCCGGTGTGTTGGACAGAGGTGGGTGAGATCACTATTTTGGGATGCGACTTAGTACGGGAGATGACAGAGCAGATTGCAGTGATTCGTCAGCGTCTAGTGACAGCTCAGAGTCGTCAGAAGAGTTATACAGATCAGAAGATGAGACCTTTGGAGTTTGTAGTGGGAGATCACGTGTTTTTGAAGGTCTCGCCTCGCAGAGGGTTGATGAGATTTGGCCGTCACGGGAAGCTATCACCATGTTTTAATAGACCCTTCGAGATCCTGGAGAGGATTGGGGTGGTAGCATACCGTCTAGCCTTGTCACCTCAGTTAGCATCTGTGCACAACGTCTTTCACGTTTCTATGCTTCGAAGGTATGAGCCAAATCCGTCTCATGTATAAGATTGGACTGAGTTGTGAGTTGATGAAGATGTGACATATGAGGAGCACCCAGTGAGGATTCTGGATACAAATGAGCAAGTGTTACGAGGGAGAACGATTGCATATGTTAAAGTTTAGTGGCTACATCACGGGGTTGAAAAAGCGACTTGGGAGCTTGAGTTTGGTATGCGTGCTAGATACCCAAACCTATTTACCTCGTGACCTTGTAGTAAATTTCAGGGGCAAAATTCCTTAAGGGGGGAGAGTTGTGAGACCCTACACCGCTTTGTTTTTTATATATATAAATGTTGACGAGTTTTTCTTCATATTGTGTATATCGCCGATGCATGGTTTATGTTTTGGCATTATAGAACAGCATGTAGATGTGTTTTATGCTTTCTCGGACCTTGTTTAGGCTTGTTTGGTTGGCCTTAGATTGCAAAACCGAGACCAAAAACAAGTAGGCTCAAACCCTGGAGTTCGGCCGACTGAACAGCTATGTTCGGTCAACTGAACTATTTTTCTTGAGTTCGATCGACTGAACAAGGGGGTTC